>JAIUND010000393.1:0-75636 GCA_034699125.1 Gisinianus flammeolus | reverse complement strand
ATTGTCTCATTAAAGCATGCGCGATTTGATTACAAAGGGAGTTATAAAACTCGTGTTAGTCAGACCGGAGATAGCTGGAAATATTTAATAAAATCCGTATTTTTCTCGGAAAAGAAAATATTTAGAAAAACAAAAAATCTATTTTCGGAAATATATCAGCCAATCAGAGCTCAGCTTCTTATCTTATCTTTTCTGACATTCTTGTCAGGTGACCAAGGCTACTGCTTCGTTAAGTACAGCTGCATGCTTTGGCACTATACACATGTCCGATTCACGCTAAAACACATGAAAAAAATGTCCCACTGCCCACACCGAAAGTGTTGTCACTTCCGGACCACTACACCAATGAAGCTCTAGAGGTCATAGAGCGACCAGGACTTGTCACTTCCGGTTCCACTATGTATGTTAGTGTAAACGGACCATCTTGGCCCGGTCATGACCATCATACCTTGGCATGTACGCACAGAAAACCTGTCCCACAATTTGGGACTTCATTGCCCTCTAATTTGGAGCAGGCCAATTGTCCTAAAACTTGGGCTACTGCGAACTATGTTTTTTTTGTACAACAGAGACAATGCGAAAAATGTTTGTGATGCAAAGGAAAGCAAATCTGAAAATGGTGTCATCATTCTTTACGGCATTTGTTTTCTTTATTTTAATATTGGCAGTGAAATCACCTTTTCAATCATACTGTTAAACCTGAAAATACAGCGGGTATTATCATGTCCCTACCAAAGAAAGTACATAATATTTTAACTCAACACAATTAAAACTTCGTCAATTTATGGGTACACATGCACTTTCTCCATGGGAGAAAGGGATTGAACCTAATCTAATTTTACTCTACTTACTTAAATACTTCCTAATAATTGTACACAGTATATTCTTAGCTAATTGTTTGACGAATCAGGAGTTTTGCGTTTGGATGCGAATATTATAGACAATAAAAAAGATAAAAACAATAATATTGTATATTATTGTACAATACCAATAATATTGAACAATAACATGTTATTGCTATAAGAATTAATTATTATCTGTACATAGGTATAGCCACATTTTATTATGCATTCCTTAATCGTTACTGATTCAAAAAAGTTTCCACTTCAACTTCAGCTTTATTAGAAATCAGAGTAAAAATTTCGAAGCTGCACTCGTAATAAATACAAAAAAGAAAACTAGGAAAAGGTCAAGGCCCTATATCCCTCCTTTTTCCTCGGCTGCCCCTAGTGGAGAGGGGCGCATTGGAGGGGGGTGTAGGGCATTGGAAAAGGTGACAAGTCTATAGAACATGAATCTTGAACACGGTACTAGCAAATGCAAAAAACAAACAAACAATGAAAAACAACAACTTATTTTAAATAAGTAACGAAGTACTAAACAAAAAATTAAGGTCACAATCACATATTCGCATTTGCAGCTCATAGTACTGTATCCGAAATAAAAAAAATGTAATCATTAAGATGAAACGTTGTCAACATATTGTATAATACAATTTGTATTATCGAATATTCAATTGCAGTATTTTTCTAATCTAGATGATTATATTTGTACAAAATACCAAATATTCGAGGTATATAAAAAACTCATCGGAGATTCGTTTTTTCCAAAACGTTTGAATTCGAATAAGACATCACACTAGAAAGTTTACACTTATAAGTGTTAGAACACTTGATTAAATATTGTATTTACTTTATATATTTTATATGAATATATATCACAGAACAAATGAGAAAGTCTCTTAAGTTTTAAGATTTATATATATATGTATTTACATATATAAGTATTATTAATATTTTTACTGTTTCAAGTTTAATTAATCTATCAACACACATACATGTTATTACTTACTGTAAATTGATTACTGTAATCAGAGTACATAAGGGAACAACTTTATATTACGTAACACGCTGAGGGTACGTTGTACGTGGGGTCCGAGAAAAGTGTGACATAATATAAATTTCGTATTTACGCTAATGTTAAAGTATAGGAGGGGGTGTAAAAAAGTACCACGTGACTGTTACATGGGGTTAGGTGGGTCCAAAAATGACGGTTTTTTGTGTTACGTAATATAAAGTTAGCCCCTAATGTTTTCGTAAAACAGGCAGATAGATTAAGACTGATTTTCTTTAGATGACCATTGTGCATTTTAATGTAAAATGTTTGCACGAACATAAAAATATGAACCTATATTAGGTACTGAAAACAATATTATCTGTTTTAGATTCAAGTGTAAAACTAAAAGTACTCTGTGCACAACATTCATTTAAAGGTCCATAATTAAAAATATATAAAAAGTCATCACAACTGGAAAACTGATAAGCTTTCGAAGAGTAACATTTTTTAAGTATGTCATACATTTTTAGTTATTTATGGACTTCCTGTACTTCGTATTTCTAGTATTTCATAGAAAATTTTATCTTATATTAATTTGGTCTGAATCTTTTGGTCCATTTCTATTATACAAATAAATAAATAAAGTGAAAGTTATTATTAGCTTTACATCTCTCGGTAGTATATTACTCATGTGACATGGACGCTCTACTGACTCGAAAAGTTTTAAAAATACTTATCAATATATAAAACTGGACACTAATAATAATAATACAAATTAGATGAAGGAAGAGAAGCCGGGTAATGGAGCCCGAGATCGAGCCATATTATTTAGCACTATTCGACCCTGTCCACTTAAACTAGCTGTGGCTTCTGGCTCGGAGTCTGTGTAGCTGGAATAATTCATTGGAGCAGTACGTACAGGCTTTTGCTTTTGCCACGACTGCTTTAGTGTATCATTCACATTGGCATAATGATTGACGAAAGAATGTGGACCCACTGAGCCATCCACTTCTTCACCTTCTTGCTCCGTGTCACTTCCCTGTAAAAGCAACATTCAACATTCATCATTAGCATTTGGATTACATAATCATGTCAAATAACATATAAATTATATATATAAATTGACATTATTTTTCGTTAGAAGCAAAATCCATTCTGAACTCATGTGCAATCAACATTTTTGACTACCAAGTGCTTGATGCAACAAATTCCATGTGAAAAAAATGCATTTCTGTACATAGTACATACGTACTTACTAGAATTCTACACACCATTTCAATACCTCTTTGTTTTTTGGCTTTCGACCCTAGAATTCTATTGTTGATATTTAGGTACTACTTAAATTCATCATACTTTAATTACAATAGTGAAATCTGAAAATACTGCAGGAAGCCACAAGAAGTAGCCATAAGTGCACAAGATTCTTCGTCATAAGGTTATATTACAAAACTTAAATGTTAATCTTATATTTAATTGAGCTTGCTAAATAAATAAACTTGACTAGAAAGGAAATTTAAATATACTTTGGCAAATTAAAAGCGTTGTGAAAATAAAATAAAAATATACATTGTGGCAGCCAATACAAATTCGATAGTAGGCAAAAACATCGTCTTTTAAAGCGATTTAGCAAAAGTTAACTGCTTTGTTCTTGTTACCACCTACCCACAGAGAGGAAGTTGCTTCACGAAAGTGAAAGACATGTGAAGTGAAAGTGGAAAGTACATTTAAATTATCTATAATATGACTTTCTTTCTTAATAATACAACAGCTTATCAAATAGGGCTAGATATCGGAGAGTAATATGACATTGAAATTGAAACAACTATGAGTCTCATTTCCTTGTAAATAAGTCGACTGATGGATTATACACCTAGTGACCTAGCAAGTCTAATATATTATTATAGTAAATATATACTTATATGAAGTTGTGCATACAAAAACGGGCCGCATACCACTATCTAGAAGTCGAGGTATTCGAGTTTTCCTTTTGGCCGCTTTGGCGCCACGGCGTTTCTCGATGATTTTGTAATTCAAAAATCAGAAGAAAGAAATAATCATATATTTTGTTTGAATTCAACTGAACTTTGTAAATTAATAAAAAATATTTGCAATTTTTTTACAAATTTCTAACTGTTTGCATAAAATAGCCCATGCTTTTCTACATACTACTATGCAAAAAAGTCTAAAGTAGTATCCGGCCTGTTTACCCATGGACGACGTCATATAATATCACAAAACTGAATGATTACATTACAAGGTACTTTGCCAATAATAGACAAACGTTGCATTCCAAACAGTCCAAACTCAAAAGCAGTCACAAATATATCAAGGATTTGTACTTTGCTATACCTAGAAAAGATTTGAACCATATCGACTGTAGGTACTCTTATATTGACGAAATTGTATTCTACATGAAGTTGTGGACATGATATACTTAATAATATTTTAGCAAGTCCTTCGTGGCGTCTCCAAGCCAGTTAGTTCCGAGTATTACAATACTCCATGTCCTCTCTGCAAATGGATTTTGCAGATTGCATGCTATTTCTTTGCTTACAAAATTTCATCATATTCATAAATGTTTTTTATGATTGAACAGGTTACAGGACAGTAGCACCTTGAGCGATAATAATCTCATGGCAAAATCAATATTAAACAGAGGAAGGGGCAACACGCCCAGTTCTCTTTTTCTTCCATTTAGATTCGCTAACAAAATCAAAGCTCTTTGTACTCTTACAACGTTTAAAAATCTTTTTTAATCTCACTTGTGAATCTGTAGAGCTAATTTCCGAGGGTTTTTCAGTCAAACTACTCTCATCGGGATTATTGTCATATGCCTTGTCGCTCTCGTCATCTGTGTAGGTGACAGAGCCAGGTGTGGGACGCGGCGGTGGTTTGGCTGGCGTCCCATTTTTACGCTTTAGTGTTGAAATTTTCTTTTGAGATTGTCGAAGCTCCACAGAGCTTCCATAGAGTACACCCTCCTCTATACTATTGGTTTCTGCGAGACTCCTTTCTGACTCATCTATCAAAAAATTAACAAAAATTAAAGAGTAAACATTAGTTGTTATTTCCATTCTTGGATTCATTATAATTAATGTGCTTATACTTCACCGATGAATGAAATAATAAAATGTACTTACGCTTATATTTGTACGATTTAGTTTTGACGCATAAATAAGCGACAAGGGCAATAATGAGAATCACTGAAAGCGAAGCAATAACGACTAGGAACCAAGTTTGACGGTAGAATGGACTCTGTTGCAGAAATCCATATTCTAGGTACAACTTTGAAGGAGTGAACACCTGCAAGGGAAAAATTGTAAACATACGCTTTAGAATTTTGTTTATAAATTAATTATTATTTAATAATAAGCTACAAAATAGAAAATGGAATTAGTAAATGAACTCACAGTATCATCGGAAGCAGTCGGATAACTAATCCCATGTTGATTGTACGCAATCAGTCTAAAATTATATGCTGTGGACGGTAGAAGATTTTGATAGGAAAGAGTAAAGTCTTGTGTAGCGCCTGCATCCGTTTTGAAAACTGTCTGCCACCGATTTTCATCTACAAAAATGATTCCAAAATATTTTGATGAGTCTTTTCAAGTAATTTAAGTGAATGACAAAATAAGCGCAAATACAGAACATTTAAAACAACACCAGATTTACACAATTTCAGCTTCCAACAACGCTAATATAAGGAAAACTGGTGAAAACATTATGGTAAAGAGAATTTTCCAGTTTCCATGCAAAAAAAAACGCAAGCCACCAGCAGAACCAAAATATTTCCAATTCAAATAAATTTCAAACGACGCGTTACAAAGTACTTTACCCAGGGATAAACTCAACTGTGCAATATTCAATATGTATAACATTGAGATGATTTCATACATTTCCGTGCAGTTGGTATTTCATACAGAATTATTTATACATTTTTTTTGAGAAATCACGACTCAGACGACGAAACAAGATGCGTGAAAACTACATTTTCCTACATGTACATCAATTGATAGTTTATTAGTCAACTGACACACAACACAATGGAGATTTTCCATTTTTGTTTTATAGATTTGGCATTCTCATTCTTGCATAAGATTTGGGCTTGCAACTATCCAAATACCACGAGCTTTCATTGCATTACAAAAGTTAATTATTTTATATTTAATCCTATTTCAAATTAAATAGCCTCACAGACATTCACATTTCACAATAACATAACGACATTGTCAACCATTAAAATATATCTAAAACCAAATTAATAACGAGCAAATCCCCCAAAAGGCTGTTTTGTTTTTTAAATGATAAAATTGCATTCGCTTTAGTTGCATTTTGCATTGCATAAAGTATTTGTTTTCAATACTAAAATAATTACATACACGCTCTAATTTATTCTAACTTGTTAGTAAACAAAATAAATCAAGTGAACACAACGAGAAACGACATGTATAGAAATTTTCTGGGACTTACACATTTCCCACTCTTGGCTCACTGCAAATTAATTCAATAAAGAGAAAAAATAACTGTTAAATTTTTGAAGAATGCTCGGACTTTCTACTGCATCTCTCCGTGAACTTTCCCCTCAATCAACTAATCATAAACAGTAGCGATTTTCTATGTACCATTTTTTTACAATAAGTAATCTATAGTCATTACCAAAATGCTCACAGAATGAATACGACATGTATAAAAAGTAAAAAATGTGCGAGGTTTGTCTTTGCGAATGCCAGAATATGGTTATTTTCACGTTCACGGTTCAGACCAGAAAAAAATTATTGTGCATGAGATGCAAATTTCGTGTGCCAAATGAGATTTTACGAAAGCGACATTTTATAAAGTTAAACTTGATAAATGTGATGAAATATCTGTCATGTGTAAATGTATTTATAATAAAATCATACGTAAATTAATACAATAATATAATAAAATTGACAACTAACCCCTTCGTTTCGCTTCAATGTAATATCCTAGCATTTTAGATTTCTCATCATTTATCCATTTGAGTTGAACAGATGAGAACATTTTGACCAAACGTAAATCTTTGGGACTTTTGGGTGATCCAGCCTGTGGTCCCGTACTCACGTTTCTCCAAACCAGTGGTCCCAATTCATTCAATTCTACATTTTTGGCTCGCACTGAAAAACTATAGCTAGTTTCTTCTTCTAAATTCTCGATGAGTAGAGAGCAGCAAGTTACTTTTTGTCTAACTTGTTTCGAAATGACACCACTGTCACTCTGCTCGGATCCCGTCTCATAAGTCACAAGATAGTGAGCAATTTCTCCATTGGGTTTACTTGGTTTTTCCCATAATAATTTCAAAGTGGTCATGGTAATGTCATGGAAAGTAATATTTGACACAGGGCCAGGTGGTCCTTGCATGGTTCGGATTTTTAGACCCGGTGAAACGGGACCATCTCCAGCAGGATTGAAAGCAGCCATTCGTACAGTATACCAAGAGTACATTTCGAGGAACAAAAGTGTGTGACCATTGCACCAAGCGGGGACAACTTCCAATTCTTCTTCTTCCGAAGAATTTGTCTTGTAGAATATTTTGTAGCCTAACAAATCCCCATTTTGTTGATTTTGATATGGAGCTTTCCAACTTATTTGAATTTCTGTAGAAGATAAAGCTCGGACGGTTACTTCTCGGGGCTCTCCTGTCGGGACGGCTTCTCCTACATATACCGTTGTTGGACGAGAAATGACTCCCTCTCCACGAGAATTGAAAGGTACGACGGTTATCTCATAATTTTTATCAATTGTCAAATCCAGTAAGACCATACTCGAGGACTCAATACCATGGATCTCTTCTTTTGGTGTAGATTGAACGGAAGCCATTGGATAGTCAACTACTTGCCGGTAGAGGATTCTGTATCCGCCAGTTTTCTCGTCCCCATTCCAATTTTCCAGAGGGAGAGGTTTCCAGTTTACACGGACACTATTTGTTGTTATAGGGACCACTTGAACATCCACAACTTGACCTTCGGGGGCAGCAGGAAGTGTCCAAGTTACATTAGATTCGGGGGAGAATGAGCTCGATCCAATATCATTTGTTGCTTGTATACGGAATTTGTATTGAGTGTGAGGTTTGAGATTTGTTGAAGTGTATGCGGGAGTAGCAACTCGAGATAGGCGCTGCCAATGGGAGCTCCCTTCACTATATTCTACAGTGTAGTAACGAATCGGAGCAAACCCATCACGTCCGGGTGTCCATGAAAATGTAATTTGATGGGATTGAATTTGAGAATGGGAAACGATAGGAGCTGATGGTGCTTGTGGGAGTTCCCGATTGTTAGTTGTAAAAAGAAGAAGTTTAGCTGTGTCTCCCCAACCCAATCGAGTTTTGGCTGCAATAGTGAACCAATAATATTTCTCTCTGTCCAATTCAGTAGCTCTGTGAGAATTGAAAAAAAAAACAAAACAATTACATCACAATTCACACGACTTCGTTTCAATAAATAAAAGTATAAAAGTTGCTTCACAAAATTTTTATGAGAAATTACCGAAAAGTGCGGGTTTCTGGTGATAATTCCAGGGAAAATCCTGGTGAGGAGACTTCATCAGAAGCATGCGTAATTCTATAAGCAAGGATAACACCATTTGGATCTTCTGGAGAATCCCAGATCATCCTGGCCATTGTTGTGGATACGTCAGGGAATGAGACATTGCTAGGAGTCCCTGGGACTGTAAACACACAAATACGGGTAAGTTTAAATTAAATTTACTAAATAAGTAGATTATTTTCGAATGTCCGTAATATTAACATGACATGATATTGAAAATCTTTGGTTGTACTTACCATCATCCCACGTCTGGACTAAAGACGGGGGATCACTCAATGCTCCATCACCGACTCGAGTGTAGGCCAAAACTTGAATATGGTACTGGGTAAACTTTTTAAGTTGGGTTAAAGTGGTTGTAAAAGTAGCATTTGAATTGATTTGCTTGAATTTAAATGGAACATTTTTGGCACCATAATACACCTTGTACCCATCTATAATTCCATTACAATGCTCCTCTGATACTTGAGCCCATCGAACAACAATAGTTGTAGACGAAGTCGCATTTGCATCCAAGACTTTCGGACCCATCCCAGGTACTAAAACAAAGAAAACAAGACGTTGTCACCATCAAAACCGGTTACGACTTTAATTCAAAAAACAATCAAGAAGTTGTCAACACTTACCAGCTTCTCGAGTTCGTTCAAGGGCAGGCAAAGAATATTCGGACATCCCAACATCATTAAAAGCGGACATGATGATTTCATATTGGGTGTACTCATTCAAATTACCCAATACGAAGGAATTCCCGGTTGGATTACTTATAATTTCATACTTGTGCGGATCATTGGTACCACTTTGACGATAAGAAATGTTATATCCTCGAGGATTTCCATAATACTCCACTTGCTGAAGAGGCTATAAAAACATAAATGATCATTATAATTGAGTTGGTATTCCAAAAAAAATTAATTAATCAATTTGCTTAATTTAGTACTCTATAAGAAAAAGGGCTTACAATCCATCGAATTTTAAGCTGAGTGGCGGACATGGCTCGTATCGTAACATTCCTTGGAGGATGAGCAGGAGGACTTTGAAGTGATTCAAAAACTTGAGTTGGCTCGGACGGAGCGGAAGGTCCAACAACATTATGACCAATTAATCTCAGTCTGTACTGAACAAAAGGGGTTAATTTATGAACAACGATATTCTCCATACTCGAACTTTTATTTCCAGTCCCAGTTCCGCTAATCGAGTTACTTCCCAATTGTTCATTATACTCATACAATGTATGCCAAGTTGAATTCCGATTAGTCGATGCTTGAACAGTCCATTTGGTAATACTGGAATTTCCATCAAATCCTGGGGAGAATTGAAGGACGACAGAGAATGGTTGAATATTGGACACAGCAAGATTAAAAGGCGGGCTAGGTAAAACTGGTTCCACTCCAGATTTCATACTTGCTGATTTACATTCTCCTAATCCCACTCGAGTAAAACCACAGACTTCAAAATAATAAAATGTACTCGCTTTCAGTTCCATTATTTTCACACTTGTAGTATTCGCAGTTACATTTTGAACTCTCACATTGTTCCCACCCACACCATATCTTAAAGAGTAGCCTACAAGAATTCCATTAGTTTTCCCTGGTTCACTCCACACAACTTTGACAGATCGATCACTAATCTCCTCAAAATGAAGTTCTCGGACAGGATCCGGTGTGTCTTCCAAAGTTTTGATGAGAACAGCGGAACTTCTTTTGCCATCACCAGGATTCGTGAAACAGAGTACAGTCAAATTATATTCTTTGAATTTTTCCAAATGGCATAAAAATCCGGATTGTTCTACTAGACTGTAAAACAATTAAAGAAATACAATATTGATTGCTGTGAACTGTAAATAGTGTAAGTAATTGGTAATTACTTTTGCAGTACGTACATAATATGAAAAGTTCATAAATAATTATACTCACGGATCAAAAGGCGATGGAGGGACGGAAATGGACGCGGAGAGTGTCGAATTTACCCATGCTTGGATTTTGTACCCTTGATTTATACCATTAATTTGTTGTGGATCTGGTGGTTTCCACCAGGCACGACAACACGTCGAATTTACAGCTTGTGCACGAAGATTTGTTGGACTTGCATTTGGCCGCCCTGGAAATTTTATTTTAAAATAATCAAAATGTGATGATGTAAAAATGAGAATTAACTAACTGTAAAGTGACTTTGTGTGAATGTATATTTATTATTACCTTCTCGAGTCTTTATCCGAATTTCAGGGCTAAATATACCAACTCCTTTGTGATTATATGCAGAGAGTTGAATTTCATAGTCTTTCCAAGTTATCAAATCTTCAATTAAATAATTCCGCTGAGCTTCATTTGTGATATTTCGATATGACCAAGGACTGTCGCCATATCCATGAAGACGATACCTTTGATTAAAATAAATAAATGTAGTATAATGAGGTTAATTATTCTCTTTGTAATCCTCAGCACACACACACAGAAGAAGCAATGTAAATAGCATCTGATTGTATTGTACCTCAGAATGTAACCCAAAATCTGCCCATTTCTATGTTCTTCGAGTGGTGGCTGGAATTGAATAATGATTTGTGACATTGAACGAGCTGAGCCTACAAGGCCAACTGGCGGACCGGAGGGTGGTTCTTGCGGAAGAGTAACAATATTTGATGGCTGCGACGGTTCTCCTTCCCCCACAGCATTCACAGAGCTCACACGGAACTGGTACGAAGCCGCAGGTTTTAAATTTTCAATTATAGCAATACGGTTTTCGGAAGAGAGATTGGAAAGAAGAGTCTCCCAGCCCGCCGTCACAAAGTCCACTTGAATATTGGATTCAGGATTGACATTCCTTTTCTGTATGATGTATTTGATGATGGGACTGTTCCCATCGAATCCAGATGTCCAAGTTATATTGACTGCTTTGGCATTCGCACCGGGAGCCAGATTAGGAAGTTTATTCGCAATAACATTTGTTGGAGGATATGGGAGTTCGATTATTTTCAAGCGAGCAATCCGTTCATCATGACCTCCTTGTGAGCGGACAATACATTTATATGGACCAACATCACTCGCACGAACTTCTCGAATCTCAAGTGTTCCATCCAAATGTATCAAAATTCTATTTGAGACTCCCGGAATAATAGCCCTATCGTTTCAGAATTCATAATATACATTATATATATAATCTGTGAATCTCCACGTATGTATCATTTCTATTCATTTATCCCTTAACCATAAAGTATAAAATAGGATATTTCCCGTTAAACATACACATCGTCATGCTCCCAATCAATCTCGTACGGAAGAGCCGGATCACTAGAAACTTTGCATTGAAGTGTCGCAACATGACCCAGGATTACTAAATGAGAAAATAAATAATAAATAAAATAAAATAAAATAATTCAAAATATGTTGTGTTCTTAAACTTTTGAAATGTTTCAAAAGTAAAACTTTACCTTGCGTATCAGCTGGAGGCTGTATGATTTGCGTACGTACAAGAACGGTCACATCTGCACTTTGGATAACTTTCCCCGCAATATTTTCTCGCAAACATGTGTACATACCCGCATCCTTGGATCTCACTGCTGCTATCAGTAAACTCCCAGTATCGAGAATTTGAAATCTTCCTTGCGAAACAATCTCTTCAGTATCTAAAACGGTTATTTTATACATAAACATAATAAGAATCCAATTTTCACCTCATTTCAACACAGTCAAATAAATTGTAGGTACAGCGAAACACTTTTTAACTTACTGTTTAACCAGAAAGTCACATTCGGAGTTGGACTACCTGTAAAGGATAGGAATTAAATGTCAATATTAGCATTTTGTTTCATCTTAAGGATACACTTGCTCTTTTTTGCTCTAAACGTACCCTCTACTTCACAAAATAGTGTGACATCATTTCCTTCCAGGACAGTCTTATTTTCTGGGCCTTTGGTGAGAACAGGTGGAGATGCTAAAAAAACATTTTTATATTAATAATTAACACATTTCACATATATTCAACCAATTGATTCATGCCATCATGCCCATAAATATTCTTTTGTCATAATTCAAACTTCACAGGCAATCTGGCAAATATATCGGATCAACATTATAATTTCTATTCATTACTATTATTAGATTAAAACCAAACAAAATGATTATGATTTGCAAATACTTTGGTGTAGTGTGTGAGTGACTTCTACATCTAAAATTCAATTTGGTTAAGTGCAACGGCTTGAGCGCATGGCATGTTTGGCAAACACTGCGGTGGTATTGATAAGGTTATTTTACAATTATTACGTGGTTGGTGCAATGTAAGATAAATGTGCACAGTGAAATCATGCATTGTTTGCAACAAAAACGTGTACTAGTGATGAAGTTCAATTATATTAAAAAAAGATTTAAGCAAAAACATTTGCATGTTTCAAACAAAATCTATAAAAAAAAACTGTACAAAGTTGTAGTTAAAGTTCAAAGACTGTGCACATTTATTTACACAATCAAAGGATTTGTACATCCGGTATCTAAAATGTTTCACGTTCAATCTATCAGTTGAAACATGGTCATGGGTAGGTATTTAACTAAAAATGTAAGCCTATATGTTATTTTTTTTGTACTAGTTTGGCCGTTTGTTTAATGGATACTACAGGGCAAGTACGTTCCAATTTAAAATTCTTCCTGACCAAGCTATTCCCCAACTAATGAAAAAAGGTTTACACGAAAAATTGGGATTTTTCAAACTCTATCTATTCTCATTCATTCTTTGACAAATATATACAGCACTTTGGCAATACAAAAATAAAACTTCAGTAAGAAACACAAGTAATCTATTAAATGTCTACCTTCAATCAGCCTAAATCATCTCTATATTTTGTCTAAACTAGTGCAGCTAATATTGAAGGAAGGGATACTGAAAATAAAATATCATTAAAATTTTAACAGTTACAGGGGAAAGAGTAGTTTTATTTTAAACTGGTTGACTAGAAATTGTAAGGTAGAATAAAAGGGGGAAATGTCAAATAAAAATACTGTAAAAAGTGGAAAGGAAGAAAAGTATGTAAACAAAATGCTAATAAAACAAGTTTAAAAAAAAAAATCAAAACGTAATAGGAAGCCTCCATTCTTTTTGCTAGCACAAGATATCAGCAAACGTCTCAAGTGTTTTTTTTAGAAAGTTTTTATTTTGAATTTTACCATTCACTGGTCTGGCCATTAGGAGATCATTTTTAGTTATTTTGGTAACTTTGAATTCTTTCGAGTTCCTCTTTGATAGACGGGAATTATCTGTAAAGTTTAGGTCACACATTGCTCGTACAGTACAAACTCATTTCACACACACTAACTGTAAAAACCAGCATGAATTTGATTACGTTCTTTCGCTTTGCTAATTGAATTATCTATGCACAAGACAATGATAGCGTTAATTTTGCCAAAGGCCCCAAGAACGAAGATCTATATATGTATTTACAAGACTCCTTCAATTTCCATATACCATGTTGTATTCTATCATCGAAGGATTAAAATGCAATATAAAAAGGACCATCCTTCATCAGGAATAATTGCAATATAAAAATGATGTAATTAAACCTTTTCCGGCAATTCCACGCTGCTCACAACTTAAATTGAATAGCCTGAAGATCATCATCTCATTCTTAGCATTTTACTTTTAACCTTTTCATTTAAAAAACCACACTATTGACTTATATGACGCCAAAATACGAATGTTAAATGTCACACTACAATGTCGATAGTGATCAAATTTACATTTCCTTCACTAACAATAAGAGTAGCATATACTCGGCGCTTCATCTAAATTCCACGGTATTGGAACTTGTAATGCAGTATGACTTCCTTCAAGATAATATAAACCATAAAATTAAATCATAAGCTAGACATTAGTTTCTAAATCTGAAATGTTTGGGAAAGTCCACATGTTTTTGTAGACTAACTTACGGTGCAATTTTATTCATGGCAAATTCTTTCCAAGATTTATATAGCTCTCATATACTCTTTTATCTTTAGTAAGATTTTAGATGCATACTCAGGACTTTAGTTCTCTAGTCCTTAAAATGACGTGACAATGGACGTGTGAGATAAATCAAATGAAAGTACAATGATGAATATTTACAAGTATTTCAACAATTTACAACATGAATATATACATACATACCTATACCATACAGTACTATACACACATGATATAAAGTTTAAAAAGTGTATTATTGAATAGAAACTCTGTACTTACTTTTTATCCGAAGCCACGTGTACGCATTCGCTTCGCCCACAGCATTCTATAATTTCCCAATACGAAATACATATTGTACAAATGTCTCAATTCAGCCTGCCTTTGCATCGTTTTTATCACTAAATTGATTATGACACCAATTTTTTTTTGTATTTTAGATCAATTTGATAAATTTTCTATACCTCTGCCCAACACTGCCAAATCCCACCATCTTGTGCTCTCAGATAGTAAATGGTTAAACTACCCGTTTCAGGATCCATTGCGTAACCCGGCATTCCGAAAACATTGGATGTATCCTTGTACCATCTATTTCATTCCAAAAATTACATCATATACGATGAAATTACATTCCAACATTAAATTACATTGCATAGCATATTTATATATTCAAACAGGAAACAGTAGACAGCTCACGTAATATTTGGTTTGGGGATTCCAGAGACAGGACAATGTAGCGTGATTTCTTTGCCAAATTCTCCAAATGTTTCCGTTGGTAGAGTTGTCATAAAGTGTGGTTTCTCTGTCAAATGTCAAATCGAAACATGATTTTTATGAATACACTACCCTTTCTTTCTTTCTTTCTTGAAGACACTGTGGAATGAAACAAAGACTAGACTTTAACTTGACGCTTACCTAAAACAGAAACTCTGGCTGTAGCGGATTGAATAGGATAAACGGAATTTCGTAATTTTGCCTGACATGTATATTCTCCAGCATGAGGAGAATCGATTCGGAGCAAAGTTAAAGTCCGGTTCCACAAATCATTGAAACTAGTTGGTATCCCAGCAGCTTCGATAGGAACGCCGTCTTTCAACCAAATAATCTCAAGTTCATGCAACGGCCTCGCATTGGCAATACATTGAAGTTCCAATTCACTCTGACCCTTGACAATTTGAGCATCCTGAGGTGGAATAATAATTGAGGGGGAAATTTGTTCTGGAATCGAATCCGTAGGATTAGCAACCATGATATGAATGTAGCCAGATGTTTCTTCTTGACCCAACTGTGTATTGGTCACACGGGCTCGGTAGTCCTTTTGATCCGCTCCATTCACATCCAGAATAATTTGCTTGTGATCTAAAGTTGTAGCAAATTTACTTCCATATAGCAGAGTATTATCTCGGGCTTGCCATTGGACTGATGGTGCTGGATTACTACTAATTTGTGGTAAATGCAAAATCGCCGCTTCACCCATCCGTACAAGAACTGTTGTATTCTCATGCGCTGCAAACGGGGTCATGTCTATAAAACAAATAATGTAATTCGGAGGATTTTAGTTACATCCAAGCTCTAATTAAGTTATTGATTTCCTACAAGCACGTTTCATAATTGATCTTTAATTGAGAGCTTTCATGCATTCAAACTTACAAGCCACCGTCACTTTGATCGAGTCCGAGAAAATGGTACCCGCATCATTACGCGCAACCGCTTGGTAACTACCTCCATCTGATCTCGTTGACGATTGAATTTTATAGAAATGATCCGCTGTGAATTCTCCCAAGGGCTGTCCATCTTTCAGCCACCTATATCGAATCCGGGTTTGAGTTTGAAATTCAAAAATTATTTATTCGAACTCACCAGGCCAAGATTTATACAGAAAGCAGAAATTACAAACACATGGTGGTGAATTCAAACAAATTACTTTTGAATTCGACTCAAAGCAAAACAACATACCTGTACATAGGCTGTGGGATTCCTGCAATGTACAAAATGTAAACGGTATTATTATAAAATGTCTAATATACTTAATACTTGATGATAGTCCAAAATTCCGTATGTAGGTACTAGGTACTACAACTCATTATTTAAACATGTGAATAATTTATAAATTTCTGGGAATTTCTCAATCATAATCAAACTATGGGCTATAATATTAAATAATCAAGCTCGAACGGACGGACAACAACTCAACACTGTTGAAAATGAGATTCTTTGGTCTTGAATGAGAATGATCATTTTATTTTTCACATGTATACTGATAATTTAAATAAACTGGCAAAGTAAAAAATAAAAAATAAAAGAGACCGACAAGAGACTCAACTCTTATGAGGATGAATAATTTTCAATAGGGAGATACAGAGATATTTTCAAAAGAATCATGCTCACTTTGGCTTTTTAATCCATTCGTTTCGGTTAGGCCAATTTTCACAGTTGGCCACCAAAGTTTTGCTACCACCAAAATGTATAATACGTATAGGGACTAGGTATAGGGTATTCTATTACCAAATCAATGGAATATCGTATGTTATGTACGTAATATACAGCAAACAAAACCTAAAACCTTAGCGTCGACAATGTGTAGTAGTAAAAAAACTACAAACTCTGCACTCGGTATGCATGAATGAATATAAATAATAGATTTTCATGAAATGTCATAAAATATTCTCTCATTTTTTCAACTACAAAAAAATACCTTTATGCTATGAATCTTTCGCAGTGTCTGCACGTAATGAAAACGTTTTTTTTATTAATCTTCTGTCCAAGTCTCAAATCTCACATGTAATTTTTGGCGAGTAAAAAATCCCCGTATTTAATAATTACAAATATGTGCTTCCCCAGCTCATTAAACTCATCTCTCAAGCTTCATTAACACTACACGATTCGACAAATTAAGAGCACATTTGCGGAACACCAACATTTTTTGTTTCGTTAAAGTAACTACATGGCGAATATTCAGTATATATAACAGGTAAGTGTGTAAGAATGCGTTCAATTTTCATTGAATTAGACTTGATTTGATTCATTTGCCATTTTCATCCAATCGCAGTAACATGTAGTCCACAAAACAGTTGTATCAACATCAAACAGTTGTATCAACATCAGCTAGATTAGATTCATCATACAGTCAACAGCATCCGAACATACTGAAGTGCAGTGTAGGTATCTTTTTAGTTTTTAGCCTTACGCATTTCTCAACAACAATGCCGGACCGTGATATTTCATATTTCAATTCAAAAAATGAATGTTCTTGGTAAATGAGATGACTCAATCTATTCAGATCTATTCGCAAATTACAACTGTCGTTTGTACTCTGTACGAATCATACAGAAAAGCTCACTTTTCATCCTCACAAAGGCCTTTGATTCCGTGTCCTGCAACAATTTGAATTTCATGTATGTACATGTTTTATCAAATTTGCAATTTACACTCAATTGAGGTTGCATTCCAATTAGTTTCCCAATTAGCACACAAAGAGAATATCGGTGTGTAACAACAACACACTTTTTTCTTGTAAAATTCGAATACGCCATACAATTTCTTATTTATTTATACATTGATCTTTATACAATCAAGATGAATCAGACGTTCTGATTCAGAGACTACACAACGTTTTTTTATTCAAAGTTATAAAGCAAACTGACAAAATGATGCATTTAATTGGCTGCAATGTACAAATGATGATTAGTTGCATCAATCATAGGGATTCGATATGATAAAAATTTCATATCGATAATGTTGGATTTTTCGCTCTCTCACCTCTCACTCACTCATTCAAATGAAATCATCAATGATTGAAAAAAACACCTGAGAACAATACAAAATTGTTAAGAATTCTCCATTGAGTGGCAAGATTATCAAATGGACTAGAGCAATTAATCTCAAGAGTGTGTAGAAAAAAAGAAAATCGAAAGATCGTTAAGTTTTGTATGAAAATGAAATTTTTTTTGAGAAGATAAGCTTAAAACTCGAATGAAATTTATTCAAATGTATAATATTTACAAATATTCTGATGTACAGACACTCGGTTTACAGACATATCCGAATAAAGTACTTTTGGTTTTAAGTTTGACAGTCATCGTGACTGTTGATCATGATGACTCGAGCGTTATGACTCAAACTTACATAGAGAGAGAGAGAGAGAGAGAGAGGACACACACTGTCGACTGGCAACTATCTCTGATCTCTCTGTGATTCTCGCTGATGGAAAAATGAAAGAGTTAAGAAACAGAATGAAGCACACACACAACAGGACACAATACCTGTGCATATCGTTCTCGTACCATCGTCATCGTCATTTCTGAGCCTGACACAGACAGAACAGGAACAAAGTGTTAAAAATTCGTGTCTTACTGTCGCTGTAAATACAGGGGAAGGGAAAAAAATCAACATACCATCTCCATGAATCTTGAGCTCAGCTTGCTCTTAATCTCAAGTCTCTGCATCTAATCAGACTCTATCGAAAATCTTGTTACATTATATGATTGTACTCAAGTTATAACTCTGCCCTGGCCATTTCCCTATTTTTACTACGATTAAGTTTCACAAACACAAAAAGAACCTTATACTTGTATACTTATACTTTATATATGTTACACACACTCTTCTTTTCTAATAAATCGTATTGTGAAGACTGTTAAGAATGTAAGCAGTTAAATACTTCATGTTCTCGGTATTTTTACCGAGAGCATGAATTTGCTACCTAATGCCTCATGCTTTGTCATAATTTGTAGCTGTTTTTTTATAACGTGAAGGTGCAACTTTTGAGTTTTTTCTTGTGCTCAGAGCAAAGACGATAAAAGTTCAATTTTTTCTGTAATATACTAGAAATGAAATCATCTTACTGGTACATTATGAATCAGAACTCTACACACAATTTTTTATGCCCTAGAATTCTGGAATAAACTAACAATTTTCCATTAGTTCGTGGATTTTTTAATAACAAGCCTTCTTCCCATAGAATGGCAACGACCAGCAAAGTAGAGACTAGTTTATAATTGGCTGATGCATGTAATGATTCTATTTTAAGTGAAAATGTCAACTCATTTGGATATAACAAGCACGGACAGATAGCGATGAACGTGTAAAACAAACTGCACTTAGATGCTTTTCATCCTTCAGCATCATGAGTTGCGAATCTCGATAAATAAACAATGAAAATAATTGCATTAATCATCATCATCACACATTGAAAATCAGCCGTCCTCCTCAGTCGAGAGTCCCTTTTATGTTTCAATCATACTCGATTACTGATGTATCTAATTGCTCTTGCATTAAACTAACAATAAATATGCAGATTTACATTTCAAAATGCAACACATGTCTTCATCATCATAATTCATCTCATCACTAGCGTAATTTCACACGTCATTCAAGTGGTACAAGGGGACATTCTTCTGATTTAACGGATAAAGACTCGCAGCTTATTTCTAGTTCGGAGTCGCCTTTTCATAAAAAAAATATCAGTAATTTATAGTAAATAAGCTTTACATTTAACGAGATTTCCCATTCTTAAGTTTCAATAATGTAATTATTTCAATAACATCAATTAAGGATTTTACCCATTTTTTAAGAGAAATGTTCGAGGAGATGACAAGTAAAATTCACTTGGAGTTAATACACCCCAAGAAAGTAACTAAAAAGATCTCATTACGAGATCCCTTCATTTTTTTGTCTCGTCATTTTAATTATCTTTGATGGTAGAATTTCCTGTTGCGGTGCAAGTGACTAACCACTAATTTACAGTCGTATTTGTGAGATAAACTAATGGATGAGTTAAAAACAAATTAGAAACACGGCAAAGCCAAAACACACAATATTCACGTTATTTGTTTAGTACGAACTTCTTTAGTAAAATTCGTTGATATAGCTGACATTATACATATTCCTACAGCTTGCAAACTTGCCAGAAAACAAACTCAGAACTGCAACAAAAACGAGGGGTTTTTTGCGTTTCACAAATTTTTTCAGGCTTTTTTTCATGTACTCTCTTTGTTTCATTCATCTACTGCCGACTGAAAATACGTCTTTTGCATTTTCTACCTTACGGAAAAGGAAAAAGACTTTTTTCTCTCACTAGTTCTGTATGAATAAATTTTACTAAGCTTGTCGACTGCCAGTTGTGCAGTGCAACTTGTGCTGACCCCACGAGTGTTTTTTCATTTATCTTGCATTGCTAATTGTGTATTTTGTAGGATCAAAAGCCTACGGCTGTCTCCACCGTGAATTTAAAGTGTGCACAATTAGCGGCACCAAATAATGAAACTTCATTAAAATTGAGTTTTTACATGCACAGACAACAAACACAAAAAGCGACAGAGCTTCCTATATAAGTAAGCATTTCCTTTTAAATTGAACGACCGTCGACAATGAACAGTGCACAGCAGACGAAGACGAAGGTATTACTCTTTCCCTCTTTAGCCATGCCGTCCAAATAATCCTGCCTTGTACCTTCCACATAGTCCACATGGGTACAGACTCCAAGAAAAACTCAAAAGATTGAAAAGTCAATTGTTTTTCCACCTCGCTTCATCTTCTTCCTAAAGGATTTATTTCGTATTGTAATCTAGCAAACACTTCCATCTGGAAGCATCTCATTTACCTTTAAAAGATGAAAACTATTAACTTGGAAAATGCTTGGGAAAAAAACTAAGCGATTCAACAAACCACTCTCAAGCTCATTCACATATGATAGAGAAGAGCGCCAGTGAAAATGTGGAGCTTAGATTACTACTTATAAATTATTATGTTGATCAATCAGAATTGAGAATGTATATCTCGAAAACCGTTTAGATTTTTAGATTAGATTCAACAACTCTATGTAATATCCAAAGCTTCTTGATCGATTAGAAGAAAAAACATGGAAATTATCGATCCCAGTGCCAAATTGTATATGGCTTAGGGGAAATTGTTATTTTTTCTACTGGATTCAACATTGACTTCCATGGGATTCGGATTAAGATGAGATTTATCGATGATAACCTTTGATTAGTACAAAAATAAGTTACTCAAGTCATCAATCATTGACCCAACAATCTTTTCGTCCTTTATAATATTACAATCGTATATAATTGAATGGAATGAAAAAAATGGAAGAGGGAGAGCAGAAGGAAAATTGAAATCTTTAAGCGTAGCGTAAATAGAGGGAAATACTTTTATCCCATACGTACAGAGTTATGCATCCTTATTTACACAGTTTTCTTTCAAGTGCCCGTGTACCGTAACTTGCATCTACATGAGTATGATCAAATCAAAATTTGGTCTATGTAGACAATGTCAAAAAAAGATTGGTTAGTTTATGTCAGTCCATCTTGAAAATATCGGACACGGAAAAAAAGGTTTCCAAACTCCATTCTCTGTATTAGTTCTGCGGCGATCTTTTTTTCCTTTTCACCAAAGCCGAATAAATCCATTGAACTTATATCAGGAGACCTATTGGGTACTTTGACTATTTTTCCCAGTCTGTCCTCCAGGTCAAGGGCCCAGAGTGGATTTTCCAGAGCACTATGCAAGAGGGCCAGATCATGGTGAACTACGACCTTATTGAGTTCTCCAGGACAAAGGCAAGGCAGATGGGTTTCAAATAAGGGCTTTAATATAAGCTTGAAGGATCACTCAGAACGAAACTTGACATTTTTTGGGACTATATCAAAGGGAGACTTCCTGTAGTAGAGGTTTTCTTTGAAAATGGCCATTTCTACACCCTGTTTCTCTCCCATTATTTCGGGCATCGCAGGTCACAGAAAATTAAAACGTTTTTTGCTACACAACTTACAAGTTTGCAATACTGTTGCACTTTGTCCCATGACCGGGTGAATTAATTAATGCGTCATGACAAGACGTCATCAAAGTTGTGTAAATAAGGTTGCATAACCCTGTACTTACGTGTACACTGTATATATATATATATCTAATATCCATACGCATACTCGACTCAATTACAATAGCTGTGGGCTAGTGCTAGTAGTCAAACTCTAGGCTTGGGACTGTAAAAGTGTGAGCAAAAGTCAGAGTTGGAGCCCAAGCCGCTTGCTATTTTCCAGCTCAATAATAATTCTGGCAAGGAATAAAAGAATTCAGATTCCCTGTACAAGTTTACATACAAAAGGTTTTTTTGTACAGACTTTTCTCGTGTGTGTCGTCTACTGCAGGGACTTTGTCTATGTATTTCACCTGAATGCGTTCCACATCTATTACGATGAGATGATCCTCTGTTATATCAGTCAGCATGTATTGCCATATGGCAAGAAATCAACAATAGTTCGAAATATACTGTACACTACTGTACAGTAAAGTACACCTAACACATTAAAAAGACAACCAGTTTTGTTGCAGGGAGAAAAAAAACGGTCAGGCTGAGAATCTGTCTAAAAGATTTTGTGAAAGAAAATCAAACAATCTAGCAGTTGTATTTTATCTTTATGGTTGCTTTGAAAACAGTATGGGTATATAGAAGGAAACCCCGAAAAATAAGTACACAGACTACAAAGCATTTTGTAATAATAACGCCAATTTATCAATTTATCAATACAGCAATAGAATATCAACAATGATTTTTCTCAAACAAAACTTTCTTATTGAGATAGAATGGTCAAGCTAGACCTTTCTTTCATCCATCCATATAATATGTATGGACAAGTCTTTTACCATATCTTTAAGATTGTTTCATGCTTGATTGACTTTCAAAGTCGAAAGTAAATACTCGATTCAGATTTGAAATGTGATCTACTCTTAATTCTATAAATTTCTGCATGGCTAAAATCTAATTCAATCATTCTTAATTGCGACTTTTACTGATTACAATCAATCTACCAATTAAAAACGTGTCAAACTATTCACATTAAGTACATATTTGTTTCCATTGCTTTCCATTCCCTTTTGTTTGTCAATACATGCGACACTGTTGCTGTCAAATGTCAAAATACGCGTGATTTACTCTGCCCTACTCCAACTGTCATTCATTCATGTCACACAACCACACAGTCGAAAGTTTTGTCTTACCCTGTCACACTTTTCCACTATCTCATCGAAAACGAATGAGCTATTTATAAACATGAAAACTCTGTAGGAATTTCTTATTTTTTTCAAAAACTCTTGCTTAAAAACGCGGAGATTCCGAGACTCTGAGTGTCATTAAGATTAAAAATTGAAATACAATCTAATTCTTCCAAATATTCTTTCTTTTTTGTTCTTCTCCTCCTTCTCTTCTGCCTATAGTCAGGAGTATTTGACATTGATAAGAAAAGGGGCATAACTGAAGACTGAGAGGGGGTAAGGATTTTGTGTGTAACATTATATAACATTCGAGCATTTGGTTCTGGCATTTTTGTTTAAAAAAGTGGCAGTTCACAATGTCACAATGTAATTTTATTCCACTACCACCACCAGGCAGCTTCAAAACTTCACAACTCTCTTCACACATCGGTGAGTCGCCTACACATTGATACAAAAATACGAGGAATAAAAATCCATGGTCCATGTCCACACTGAATAGTTAAATACTCCAGCTAATGGAAGTTAAGTAGACAGTTTTAAATTGGGTGTGGCATCAACACATCATTCGCATCTCTCTCATTGTTAAAGTCAGTGTGTAGCGTAAGAGTGAGCCAAACTAACTCATCATCAGCTCATACACACCACACAATATAGAATCGTATCTGTTTTATCAGTTGTATCGTATGCAATATCTTCAAAATCCTAAAGACTATCTGGGATTCAATCTATTGTCTGACTACATGCATAGCATACACATGCAGTTACTACCTTTTAAATGCTTCCATCATTCTCAGTCACATTGTTGCCATCAACAATCATAAGAGCTCTTTCATATACACTTATATCGTGTCATAACAGCAGGTTCACACAGACAAGAGACCATTTCCATTTTATCCGATCCTCGATAATCTATTCACTATGCACTGACGAAGACCAAGACGAAAAAAAATTCTCCGACCCAAAACCAAGGCAAGTTTCTCTACACTCCTTCAGCCTTACTTAAATCCCTGTACACAAATGCAATTTGATTTTATTGTGAATTCTGAGAGAGCTAGTAAAAATCCCCTGGGTCTCATGCTTTTATTCTTTTTTTTTTCATTTTTCTATTGACCAATTCTACAAATACGGACATAAAATAATCTTGAACACAACATGATACACATTTACAGTGCAAATATACAAAATAATCCACACCCTTTATCCACTCAGCATATTTCCTTATAAAACAAATTCTGGGGTTCTTCCATCTCCACATTTCAATTGTATGTACAATAATAATTGTAATTATTACATCGTACATGGAACACCAGCCACTCTTGAATGAAAACTTTACATTGTTCATTTTACTCAATTTATAAGAAGGGGGGAAAAGGAAGTACCTATCTACCTAATAATCTTATGCACCTTTACATGTCCAGTCCTCAATTGTTAATTCTCAATTATAATTATGGCACAGAAATTCTACGGAATTTATTTCCTAGTTTTGCATTTGGTAATCTTTTGTGTACGGTCCATACGTCTTCCCATTTCATGCCAAATTTTGCAATGCCTAATAATTATCCCTTTTTTCAATTCTCAAATGCATTTAATTCTCTCATTTACATTCCCAATCCTGACTCAAATACAATTCGTTTAAAAGTGTTGTAATGCTCAATTGGAGCTTGCACTTGAATTATCCTAACTGTCAATCTTGACAAACGAGTAGTATGAAAAGTAGGAGGGGAAAAAATGGCACTACCATCAACTTGAAAATTTACAATTTACACGATGAATACAGATTTTTTGATTAAATCACCCTTTATTTGTGCTATGACTCTCTCCCTCCTCATCATTCAGATCATTGCAAATAAAACAGTGTTTACACATGTATACGATTGCAGATTCATATGACTTCACAGACTTCTACTATGCATCTCTTGAAAAAAAAAATGAAGAATGCAGGTGAAAAAAACCGTTTCTGGTTTCGACGATGAAGATCAAGTGACGAAGACGGAGAAGGGAAGAAAGAATAAGAAGACAAGTTAAAGACGACGATGACGACGACCCTCAAAGGTGAATCGAAATCGCTCCGACTCTCTCATTATTTATTCATATGAACATTGTGAATCCATTTAATGTCAAATTCAGTTGACTTTTTGTCACAATCCCAACACGAGAATGAAGCGAAGCAAACCAAACGGAAAAATATATTGAAATTCAAGGGGAAACATTTACAATATATGAATAATATCCTTATACATAGATATGCAATCTACACATACACCTACACTTTCAGTAGGCAGAACTGTCAACTGGAAATGAAACTTGAAAGGCCTGTATGTTTGGCATGGTACATTGAGTGCTTGTGACTTGACAAGATGAATAAAAAAGATTAAATGAGAAAAAATATGCTCCATGTGATTTTTGATGTATCAAATCCAAAACGGACTCTATCGTGAATGTAAGAGCGAGAGAGACAGAAATTCGTCACAAAGTTGCCACTTGTGATTAAATTTCCCGAACGAGCTCATTACTCATTTATTGTATGTACAAAGTGTCTTTGACTCTCTACACGCAGTTCAATCCAAGCCATCGTGTTCATAAACTTTTTCTTATTTCCACCTTTGCCGTTTTATTAATACCATACGATACACTGCATTCACTGCATACAAAAAATTTATTCGTATCAGATTATTTTCTTACTCTATGTGTTCATTAGTACGTTGAGCAAGTATACATTTTTTTCATAGGCATGCAAATTTTCCTCTGGCTTGTAGTGAGATGAAATGTTGCTATTTTTTAGTTGGTAGTTGTCAATACATACATGCATACATATATATATATACATAAAGAGTGCAGAGTATGTGGCCTTATGTACATTTTTTTAAAACTGACCAACAGTTCATAATAATTATATGGAAGCAATAAAAGTATAACCACTATGTACTTTGAATGCTCATACAAAACACAAAACTCATAAATCGTGTCCAGTTTACATACTTTGGCTTTTGTGTGCAAAAATTGTTTAAATCCAATTGCATGACAGCTTGTGTGAGAGTTAGAAGATTGTGGATTTTCTAGTCGTGGTTTTAATCCTGTATGTATGTCCATGTACATGACTTCTCTGCGCTTTCTGTTAGCACACAGGGTGTAATAACATGAACATTCAGCACCCCATATTATATATATATAATAATTATTATTATTACAGGTAAAAGAACATCTATATACATTACACATTGATATTCACTTTGTGTGTACACAAGTACACATATATGCCAATTTATTTCCGTTTGCATACACAGATTGCGTGAGATTTACCATCAGAAATTTCATTTTTCTTTTTCATTTTAGTTTCCATGTGTATGTAGCATGTATAAATGGAAGGGTTAGCTTGCGTGAAATGAGCTTTACTTTTCCGACTGTCTGAATTTAAGGTAGAATTCAAATCTTTAGTGTATTACGTATAGATATAATATTATGCACATGAACCTACCCAATTCACATACATACAATCAAAATCAAAACTAAGCTCATACTTTTTTGCATTTCGTTTTGAATCTTCCCATAGTCGCAGTGGCGTCGTCGGTGAACAGTCAGAATTTGAATTCATTTTACATCCGACATTCACATTCGCATAGCATACATTTATTCACCACGATTGCATGTTTTCTCATGAAAAGTTCCTCTCTCTACCTTTTCTGAATGAACTGTCTGAAAAATGAAGAGTGCATTTAAGCCTATCTTCTCGCTCTCTTTTTCCATTCTGATCCATTTATTTTTCTTTTCCCATCATTTTTCAAATCGTCAGACAGTCTGAGGATGTTGTCGAAAAAATCATTGGAGTTTATGTACCTTCAATCCAATTTTCATGAGTATGAACTTGAACCTTAAAAATACATACATCCAAACTGTGTCTCCTCCATTCTTTTAAAGTTCCCATGAGGAATCATGTCAGTATATTAACCAAATGTCTTATAGTTTTCCACTTTTCTACTTCCCTTAAATACATTCTCAAAATCTTTGAATTCAAACCACCTCCAGTCTTTCTAGCAATACAATTGAAATGATCCCCGTAACCGAAACTCAAACTGTAACTGAAGGTAGCAGAAGCCCCCTTCGAATATGCTAAAGAAACATGAACTATGAATTAGATAATCCTTTTTCAATTCACAATCTGTCTACGCACACACATCCACAATGCCTTCCAATGATCCTCCGCGCCATGGATGGCTGTTTGTTAGTTCTTAAACTTATTGTAAAATGCTACTCATTCATCCTTAAATCTCTCTCTCTTTCTCCCAGTAAACCCCTCATATGAAGTTCCCTTGACTCCATCAAAAAGGAAGAAATCTTTTCTCATTCTTGTTCTTGTATGTGAGAAAAGCAAAAGAAATCTCTTCGTCAATAGTAAATGTAAGACTTAAAGGTTACACACCCTACCCTACGATTTACGAATGCGCCTTACAACTAAGCCCTGGGCAATTTAAATCTCCCTTTAACTTGTTCCAGACGCACACACTCACACATAAACTGCAAGAACCCTTTATACATGTAACGTCTTGTATGTACAGGTACAAGTGAATTTTAATGTTCCATATTCCATGTTGAAGCATATATTTATATGTATCAAGGTCCTCTGCTCAATTCCCATCGGAACTCTCCATTTCCTGCACACTTGCAACCCCAACACGGGTACTTCACCATGAACACTGAAGGTCCAACTGAACAACTATGTATTTGTATTTTTCTATAAGCATAGTATGGTTACATACTCCATTATTTACACCACCCACGCGCAGCATTTCCTACGTACATATGTACAAATAATTTATAAATAATGGTTCAGTCTTCAAAATCTTAATGATGATAAACCCAGGAATTATCTTGTTGCTTATTTTAAATTCTATTATTTTATTGTTGATGGACTTCAAGATCGCAACTGCACTAAATATAGTGCGTGTCTATAAAAAACAATACACAAATTCTATTCCCCGTTGTAGATTGTTGGAATATAACTGGAAGCTGGAAGATAGTGAATGTCGTCTATAATACACTAGTCTACAGATAGAATGTTGCTACATAGTTGCACGAATAAAGTCATAAAAAATGGAAGTACCATACAATTTACCTGAGAGGGAAGAAGGCTATAGGTATATGACTTTCGTCATATACATATATATATAGCCACTTCTGTCCCTGTCGGTTCGGACTCAGTCCATTTCTCCTCCCTACCATACCATGCAATGCAATTCATGCAATAAAACATTAACTAATACTAAAAAAATACTCTTAAAATGAGGGCGATGACGGATGAGTATTCGAAATTCGAATTTCAATATTGGAAACGAAAAAAAAAACCAACGGCAAGACGCAATGAATGCCAGTTGTCAGTGACCAGCAGCTATATACGCTACAGTTGTTGTTAGTTGTTTAAAATAATATGTAGCTTATAGAGTATAGAGATGGAGAAAAGCGAGTTTTTCACTTGGCCCTACCAAACACACGTATATCTGAGTACTATTTGTTCACCCCTTTACTTTCCTCTCTGCTTTTATTTCCATCATTCGTGCTTACAACTACATGTACACGCATAACTACGTAAGCACGTCCCTAATACCTAATACCTATAGGCATAAAATTAAAATAATGGAAGCCTAATAATAACTAAAAGTCCACGTCTCAACGACAGACCAGACCAAACCAAGTATGAGCCCTTGGGCCTTTGGTATTCATCATTGAGACAAACCTAACTCGAAATTATTTTTTGTTCCATTATTTTAACTACAATGAAATCAATACGAATAAAATCCCCAATGATTTTCTGGTAAAAGAGAAATCCTCTCAACCACTTTCATTCGTTAACTCCAGGGATGTAGTCAAATTCTCTTGACTCTTGCTATGAAGAAATGCTATGAATTTGTCTCGAATGCATTCATTGGAAGATGAACGTTCAACTCTGAGATTGCACTGCATTGCATGCAACTCGAAGAAAAGGGGAACTGGATATCATTTCTTTTTCTTGCTCTTGTGGCTGAGAGCTACGCTAAAATTATATTGTGTGTGTGTGTGTATTACATATTATTATGTTGAATGGATAAGAAATTGTAATAGAACACTATGGAATAGTGCTACTATGTATTGTATGCATGTACGAACAAATACTCTATAATACACGGTGCTACATAAAACTTGAGCTTCAAAGGAACCCTTCGATTTGGAACCACAACCGTCACTCTTATTCTTATTCTCTCTCCGGTTCGTTCTATCTCCTGTCTCGTTGGTTTGTGGGGTATCGATGTGATGTTTCAAACTTTAAAAGAAGCATTCGCCTTGTTGAAGGGAAAGACAAAAAATGAAAATGACGCTCGGTCTCCCTCTCTCTCTCTTTCCACTCTCTCCACCTCAATCCTCAGTGTTCACTGTTCAAATTTCGAGAGAGGCACAAAGAAAGATTTTTAGCTCGACCTTGGACTGAACTGTGAGTCTGCATAGTACACACAAGATGATGGTATTACATGCACTTTTCTCTATGTCCAGAGAGACTAGGGAGAGGTACCTACTACTCGGATTCCTTTTGTACCTCAAGTTGTCTGCAAGTCTTCACCCTCTCAACTTGTCCGGGGGTTGAATGTCCCAATGTTCCATTCCAATTCTTGTCCAGTATGTGTGTTTGTAGTAGTTTGTACCACAAAAAAACCAATAGTGGAAGATGTGCAGACGAATTGGAATTTTATAATTTCCATTTCTTTTATTCTTTACTTCTATCCTATACTCTTTCTCTTTCTTCCTCTCACTCTCTCTCTCTCTCTCTCTCTCGGTTCAACCACAACACTCTCTTCATGACTCATGACTTGGTCAAACGTCCAACTACTTTGACTATAAAATTGAAGCCACTTTTTTTATGAAACGGCCATGATTTTTTATTTTTCTTCCCGTCTTGATCCAATCATTAATGTCCTTTTGGCTATTGTTAAAAATATCTAAATACTATAAATAAACCGCGTAAATGTATCACGTAACACATCAGATCATTGATTAGAAATATACTGAGTATTAAGTTTAAAGAATATTTCTTTTAATAATAATAAATTAAACGCTAACCATTGGGTTCAATAAAGGAATAAACATTCTGCCCATTGGATATCTCATTTCTGCCTCACACACACCACGCATCAAACATGAAAAACATGAAACGGTCAAAAGATAAAGAACTAGTCTTTATTCATTCTGTATATTATGTTCTGTTGTTTTGAGTGCTGCTCACAAGATATACGAGAAGCCACATGGCCGTGAGCTGTTAGCTCGTTTCTCTTCATAGTTTACATAGCACGAAAAACAAAATACGGAGAAACAGAAAAAAAAATCAACTAAAACAAGTTGATTAAGGAAAAGATACACATAACATACGAATACTGAACACTGAACATTGTGTGTGCTCATTTCTCAGTTTTCACCGTCTCATCATCATCCATGATTTAAATGGGGAAATTCAACTCGATGTGAGCGCATCAGATCAAGAGAGACGAAAACGAAGGGATGAAAAAACAAGAGAAGAGCAGTGTGCAGTGTACATCAGGGACTTTTAAATCTAAAGTTCATATATGTATATAGTATATAGCTAAGCTAACTTGCATGTGCTTTGGCTGGGACTGGATGTGCTCTGAGAATCTGGAAAGTGAGCTCAAATCTAAATTGCCGTCAATTTAAATTTCACAGAGTCAGGTGGATTTTTTGCTGGTGTAGGCTGGATTAAATTTTTCAATGAAAAAAGAACAAGAGTAGGAAGGAAAGAGAGAGGGGAAACGACAAGAGTGCAGAGTAAAACGCGTGATAGACAGTCAACAGTCACATGGACTCTAAACAACGCCATCGGTGGCCTCTTTCTTCCCATATCTCATAACATTTTATAAAATATCATCCTTCGAGCTTATTCATCCAAGATTATTCTTTCACATCATCTCATCCATATTCTCCTCTCGCTTCTAACTACATGCAACAAACTAAAAACTATACACATTCATTCTTTGTGAGCATGTGGATGATGGATTTTGAATACTGAGGAAAAACAGATAATCAAAAATAAATAAGCAGCATGCATTAATAATAGTACTCCAGTGTACCTATACAAGGAACGAACGTTGAATGAACTTTCAACTTATGATGGAATCGTTTTAGAAATTCCCACCGAATCCCAAGGAACAGCTCTTTACTTTTCCTTCCCCATATTCTAAATAAATAAATTAAATACGACTAACTACACATGAAAGAACATTACAATCTCACACATTACTCTTTTTGAAAGAAAAAGAAATTTGTACATTTTAGTGAGTAAATTCCTTGGTCTGGTTTCTTTCATTCGTGCACTCATTTCCTTTAAAAAGTTTTTTTTTTACATTTTCATGTTAGGCAAATATGTGGGCAAAGGAAATCGGACACAAATACCGATGCGATACGAAAATTCCGAAATCAAGAACCGGGAAGTTCACTACCCGTACCCACTAAATTGATGAACGAAGCTTTCTGAGAATATCAATATTTTCCATTTGGATTGTTATTTATGGCCCTGGCCAGGCTCTTAACTACTCCAAAGTCTGCGTATTTGCATGACACGCACACTCTAGTCAATTTCCATGTAGACGATTGCTGTGTATATTTATCGTCAGTGTATATTTGTGTACACGCATGCCTTATAGTTCTGTGAGGGAGTTCTGACTGACTGACTGACTGACATTGTCGGTATGAGAGTACAGGAAATATTATTATATAAGTATGGATTTGTTCTTTTCTTTCTACTGATGTGAGGCCTCTGAGTTTTGAGTAGCAACCACCGCCTGGCTGGACACAAAATTCGAGAGTGCAAGAAAAAGAAACGAGAGTTGATAGTTGATTCATCTGGCAACTTGATTCTATATACATGGCTTTACCAACTATCGAGTTTAGTATGGGCCAAGAACGGCAAAAGTACAGAGTACACAGTACCCAGAGTGTGTCCATTAAGATTGCATGGAATCCACATTTTCGGCTAAACCAATGAAGCCAGTAAACTAGTAGTTAAAACCAACTACTGACTACCACCAACCGCCTACTCCAGCCACACCTACACACACACTCTTAACTCCTTTTCTCTCTCTCTCTCTCTCTCTCTTGGAAAAGCCAGGAGAAGAGAATAAAAAAAGCAGCTCAATAATCTCAAGTACATGGAAAATGGAAAGCTACTTAATCAAAGATTTATTGGTTTACCTTCTCTACTTTACTCTTAAACATACACACGTCCGTCCATACGTCGAACGATAACCAAAAGAAGTACAATCTTGGATCTTGAAGAAAGGCCAAGAAGTTTATTCGATATTTCATTAAGAATTACGATGGGCTTCCAGCACCTCAGTCTAAAGTCTAAAGTAATGCTCATCGTGTATACTTCTAGTGATGTATCTCGAGTCCTTCATCAGTGAATAACAATAACGATGAACCTTCACAGGAAAGAGAGAATAATTACTACTTACTAGATTTTTACAATCCATTACAAATCAACATGTGATTTGCGATCCAAATCATCCTATCATCTTTCCGCATTCCCTAGTACACGCAAAATTCATGGGAATAAATTCTTAATTTTTCAATTACTGCGGAAATTGCAGTGTAATGTATTCGAATGAATCCCTCTGTTATTTCTTCAATTCCAATTTATTCTCATCCGGAATAAAGTACATGATACAACATCATAACTTTCCTTTCGTCTCTCTTGTCTTATCCCTGCCAACTTTACAACAGCAAAGACCGATAGCAAGTGGCTGATTGAAATTCTCTATACCACAAATATTTTTCTAAACAATCAGCATTGACGACATAATGTATTGTAATGTATTCGCATTCGCTCATCATTTCCTTTTGTTTTACTTTCCCATGGAAAATGTACACTCACGCTTTGCAAAAAAAAAGAAAAGAAAAAAAACGTCAAACTTGAACTCCCTGCATTCCCAAATCCTAATTCGTTCCTTGAACTTAAGTTGGTTTATTTATTTTATATTATGTTTATTATTTGTTTTCTTCTCATGCTCATCTCATGGATGTGGAGGACGTGGCAGATTCCAATTTCGAGCCCACACAACGTCAGTCAATGGATAAAAATACTTTAAGGATGACAAAAATTCTTTTTCTTTCTTTCTTTCTTTCATTTTTTTTTTTTTGCACTTTTCTTCTCAAGCTGACGAATCGTAAGCTTTTGTGAGCGTGTGTAAGCCTGTACCTATATGTGAGTACAAAAATACATGCAGTCAATGTGTACAGGAATTTGTTCAATTTCAATTTCAACTTTTCAACTTTTCATTTCCTTCTCTTGCTTCATCTTTTTGACTTCTGAACTCAACTGGTAACTACATGTGAAATTTTGCTAAAATGCTAAACTCATGCCTAATAAATTAGTTTTTTCTTCTCCTTCTTGTCCTATAATCTACTGTGAATACGGATATGGATTGGAATTTAGAACTCCTCACTAACTCTTCCAGAAAAAAACGAATAGGTACAAATTCGAATTTCAAATGGAAATTGTAGACGGCAGATGAGAATGGAGGATTTATATTCAGAGACATTTGCTTTTCTCCGCCTAATAACGAGCTGGATACTTGTATATTGTATACCTATCGTATGTGTGTGTGAATGCTGCGAACCACCGTCGAATATATTTGAATGGAGGAGTTTTTGGTTTTTGGCGTTGGTGCTCGTTTGGTTTGGTTTAGTTTCTGTTTAGTTGAGTCTAACCTAAACAGGCGTTTTTACACTCATGAATTTTATGTCTATGTGTGTAGTTTATGAGAGGTGTTTTTCCTTTGTTGGATCTCTTGAGATTTACGATTTACGACAAGGAGAATAAAATATTATATAGCTTTCCTTTTCATTCCATGGGCACTCTGTACACAGCAGCTGTACATAGTCATACAAGTCATCGAAAACAGTTTGCCATCATACATGAACACAACTTGGGATGGCAATCAACCATCACCAAGTCACTTTTCACGAAACAACAGATGATTTTTGCCATTTGACAAATAGGTGTGAGTATTTCCCATGTAGTTCGTGCCCAATCATTAAGAACTCCATACGAGATTATTAAATGGTGGATGGAGACTGTTTGGAACAGAAATGTATACTTTTGTGTTACAACCTACAATACAAACTATACATATAGAGGCCTGTAATAAAAAGTAAAATCGTAATAATAACAAATCGCAAGTCATGTCCTTTATTATGTAGTAATTTAATTTATATTCCTTTATAAGGTCAAGATTGCTGAGTTTTATTTTTTATTTTACTATACACACACTTCTGATTGAATTTCGAAATGATCATCGTCAGTAGTTGAATTTGAATTGAATTTTAAAATGTGTGATTATATATTGAAGATTTTTATCTACATTAATCTAGTTTCAACTTCATTCTCCTTTTAGTTTTTTTAATGACAATAAACTCCAAACTGTAAACTATAATAATAGTAAAATGTATAACAAATTTTCATTCGGCGACAACTACGAGGAGAATTAACTGAATTTCTCGACCGTAAAAAAAAACCTTTGATTGTGACAAACAGAATCAGAATCCGTCACTTTCGACACTCGAAACTCCATTTGAAACGACGATGTCCTACGTCCCACTTGGCATGTGATGGCCAAATCTTTGTCACGACGCGTCTACAGCGTCCAAATTTACCTCAATTGGGGCACATTGAAAGGGAAATTATTCAAAAATTACCTGAGATTTTTCGTGTAAAACGTACAAAATGTTCACATGTAAGACAAATGTCTTTATTTTTTTCCCTTGGTATTTTGAAAATTGTTCTATTGAAACATGCACAGTTGGATGGAGCATGAAAACGCAACACTTGCATTTTTACATACATATTAAATGCCCATGACACACGTGTATATTTGTTGGTACTTTTTATACTAAATTACTGCCTGCCATTTTACAGTATAAAGAGCGCTGACTATATGATGTATTATGCGTGTTACAGATTACCCACACCTTGCATCAGAGTATCCGTATTGTCTTGGTGGTACAAGTAAACAAAGAGAAAATATGGTCTGTAATATTTAATACGGTTATGACTATGTTGTTCCTGGTTATATAATTTGGAAGTTAAATTATGAGTTGTTGAGTACAATTTACCACGTAATCTAATGAGAGTAAAAAGACAAAGATAGAGAAACAGAGAAAAGTAAATTACCAATAGCTCCGGCCTGCAAAATCTTCGTACGTCCTTCACTAACAATATTTCCAGCGGCTGAAAAGAAAGGAGAGAGTGTATGGTTAGCAAATACTCATTGTGTAATACACGTCATTATCTACGAATTGTTTTAAATATGTTCAAAATCCTCACCTGAGGGCTGAGTGATGAATCTTGGAGCTTGAAGTTGACTCGTCTCGAAACCTGTGAATCACAAATCAAAAAAACTTTTTTTTTATGTCTTCAGTCTAGAGTTTAAGCTTTAAAATCTAGTTGGAGTCTTAATTTCATTTACAGGCTGATTTACAAGCTGAGAGTAACAGCGGCATTTATTTTCTAATTAATCACATTTTATTACATTTGATTCTCAAATCCAACGGCTTTGCCAACGCCTAGATTCTCCGTCAATTTCACCTTCTTTAAATTATTCAAAGTGCCATTTGAATGAAGGGAAGAAAAATCAGTTTTTTCTTCAGTCACTGCAGATGCAGAAGAGTAGAGCCAGTCAAACATTCAAACACGCATAATAAAATAACCATAACTGAAGCTGATGGTCAAAATTTGACTCTTATCATAATAAAAACTTTATTCCTACAGACAGCTACAGACACACGAACATCTCAACAAGATCCAGACGAACAACTTGCCTTGTCCGCAATTACGAGGGAATCCATTCAAAATAATGTGAATAATATTTTATTTAATAGTCTGGAGTGTTCTTCGCATTCTCAATAATCCTGGTATTTTTTCCATTACGATTCTCCGCTAGAAAAATCCATACAACTCTATACACTTGACTAATCCTACGGTTTTGAAAATACTCTTTGCACACCTATATGATTTTCTGATTAAATAACTAGTAAAATCGTGATCATTTAACATCAAAGTAACACCGTCAAAAACCGTCATCTTCTCATCTTGCTATTTCATAATAATTATTATCATTTTGTATTTTGCACACTAGCTCAAGTCCATTGTGAAATTGGCAATAGAGAGATGAATGAACGCATAATTTTCTTCACACTTGGCCATGCATCTTCAAAACGGATCCTGCAATTTATTAGGATTTTATTGGAATATTAAAAATGAATTGTAAGGTGAGAGAGTTCGTTAAGTATTTCATCCAGCAGGCGTCTTCATCATTTATTAAAACTGCCGACACGGTACGCCGTGGATTAAATGAATTATTAGTGAGTAAAGTACATAATAAAACAAAATTCATGGCAATTTGTGGTATATGATGTAGTACATTGGAATCAGTAAAGTTATTATCTTTACAATCACAGTTCTTTACAGATTGGTAGCAACATCAACCAACAACAACACATGCAATTGAAAACGTTTAATTTGTAGTACATTCCACAATTCTAATTCATTCCGACTTTTTCAATTTTATCCAAAAGGAATACAAATTTCACAATTTCAACAAGATCAGTCATGACTTATGACAATAAAAACCCGGAAAATAAAGATATTTTGCTCATATTGATGTGGACTCCTAGCCTTTGACTGCAAAAAAAAACTATTGGCATGTCCATTAAATGTGGCATGCGTGTAGTTGTGTAGTTGCTTGATGATCTCACTACATTTATTTCATTACACAGGATACCTATGTGTACAACTCCGCTCAGACTTGAACTTGAACTTTTATCCTGTGTCATGAGAAAAAATGGAAGAAATGTAGTGTAATCAAATGAAATGAAGCTCATGAAACTACAAAGTTCCACATGTTTATATTACGTATATTTTTTGATATACAAAAGCTATCCACATAAACTAATTTGTAAAAATAAGAGGAATGCCTAAAGCTCCAACAAACCAGTAGCGCAGGTCAGTCAAGTTTGCCATTAATGGAAGCCAGGGAATATCAGCTATCATACCAACCATCACGAAACAGCCTGTGAATTTATTATCAAGTCTTCATACATGGTATGTATATAGATATTAGATAGTAGATAGTAGATAGGTGTATATTATGTATATTATGTACTTGTCGTTAGAGTTTAGTGTGTTGAGATATTTGGACGTTTGTTGTTTGACTCTTGAGGAAAGTTGAAGCTTAAGCGCACGATATGTAGTCAAGAGTCAATAGTCAGTCCACGATGGAAAACCAACAATCTGCCATGTCTATAATATCTCGGGAAGCTCACAAGTATTATCGCACCCTTTCTTATATAATACTTTTTTTTCTATCTTTTCCACATCGTACCTGCATCAGTTGGAGTCGTTGACAATTATGTGTTGGCTCACATACCTTCACCAACCAATAACAACAACAACAACTCTGATGGGTACTCTTGAACGTCAAGTGAAGACTTCCAGACTAATATTCATTTAATATTTCTAGTTATTTTCATTTCATCCAAAGCTCTTTCCCGTCAAATGATAATCATTAGCAAATTCCTCAAATTCTTAAACTGATTAGCATCGCAAAATCACCGCCGGCATTTCCTTTTTTCCAAACGCAACTCTCATACAAAGTACCTACTTACACTTACTGTGTCCATGTGTATGCGCGTCTCACTCACCCTCCACCTTTATGATTTTCTTATTTTATTTGTATGACTCACCCGACGTCACCCGACCTTATATATGAGAACAAAATCAACTTGCAAAAGTACAAAACCGTCTAACCCACAAGAGTGGACGTAAACAAGAACAAGAACTCTAATCCAAAGAACCTAATATGATCTGACATTGACATTTTTTATTTCATTTGCAATCATGCTCGAGTTTACTGAATTAGGAAACTTTCGGAGCTTCCCATAATCATACAGCTGCAATTCCCAACGTAAATGTATACATTAGTACATATACATACACACATGCGACATGGTTCAAGTGAGTTTTCTTTTGATTTCTACCATGTTTATGAGTGGGCAGTCGTCAAAACTCACTCGTATCTATACAGATGAAGTACAAAAGTTAGGACAAATATCACACTGGGGCTGATAAGAAGGAAAGAACATGGTGTCATTATCTGAGCTTATCACAATCACCCCTATCGACGTATAAATCAGAATTAGAGTGAAAATATAGTATGAACTTTCATTCCAAGGATTATAATTCTGTGCAAATCTCCTCATTTTCACCCTTGTTATATTTAATTCCCCAATTTTCACTTGAAATTTAAGTACATTTCCAGCGGCATAACATAAAACTTCTCACAGTTCTCACTCCCTTCCTTCAAAGAGTCAATAGCAAAAAATAATAGCCTGCAATCTCCAGCCCAAATGCCAAAAACTATAGTCAAACATCCGAATGGTCCTATGGAGAATCTACACTTGTGTAACTGCACACGGAAATATCTCAGATGGGATCTTTCGGTGTTGACACTTGATTCAGGGGAAACCCTCATATCTTAATGACCAGGATCCGGCGAGATATAATCTGGGGCTTATTTGTAACCAAATTCAACACTCCCCCTGCTTGACGTCCCTTTTCCAGAGGATTTGCATTGGTTTCTTGCCATATTTGCCATGTTTGTTGTTCCTCCATAGTCCATGGAGCTTGTAGTGGCGAACGACATGTAGTGATTTATATGGCCTAGATAAGCCAGTGGAACAAGAAGGGTAATAGAATGACGCCCGTATCAATTCTCTCCCGTCACATCCTTCGTTATTTATTATGCATAGAATTTCGATAACCAAGTAATTTGCTGACTTTTGAATACACTTCTTAATACACTTATTTATAAATTCAGACTTTTGTGTATCTTAATTCAATCCCCCCAAAAAATATTAAATGAAAAGTAATACTCGAACGATGGAACTGTGAATATTGTTACAGTTTATTCAGCAATGAATTCATAAATGAAAAAAACCTCCCCTTGAGAATTAACGTACAAATTACGAATTGGTCATACTTTATGCAACATTATGTTATAGCGCACACAAATTTCCCTTTTGAATAATTGAAATTTTTGGCTAATAGTCTCATAGAAATTTTCAATAATGGCGAAGAAAACAAGTTTCAGATTCGGCGTAAACTCTCGAGTGTAGAATATGAGAAAACGTGGAATAATTTCACAATTTCTCAATCTTAATCTGAAACTATAAATCAATTCAGCAACAAGGCTTGAGATCAGAGCAACAACGACTCACCGCAGCGTTTGTAAATGATTAGTAATTGTGATGAGTGTAAGTAAAGAGTCAACTTAAACTTATTCATGAGTCGTCACCGTTAGAGTGGGAGTGGGATTTTTCTATGGATTTTATTTCACCATTGCAAATTCACCTCGAATCAAATATGTGAACTTCAATTTTTTTTGTCTAGGCTGACTGTTTACTGTTCATCTACTACTTACAATATATATGATGTGTTAAAGTTAATATCATCTGACTTCCACATTCAGAATGATCAAGAATACTTCCCTAAAGATTGCATGTTGCACGGTGCATGGGAAATGCGGAAAAAAACTCCTTTGTGCCACAAAATTATGTGTACAAGATTTTGATATGAAATCTTGGTCGGTTGATACTCAGAAGTCAGAACACGCTTCCTTCTTTTATCAGTCTCCAAATTCAAAGACCTGGCTATCAATTAATTGAAAACTGTAGCAAGTTGAATTCTCGTTTCTTTGTTTTTCTTACACTCCCACTATTCATATTCGTCTCGCGTTTGGCGACGGCAAAACTGAATGATTATAAATTCTATAACGGAGAAGAATATTCAGACTTTTTTAATTTTCATTCCGTTATTATTTAATGATAGAGTGACGCGTTGGAGCAAGGAGTAAAACGAGCAAAAAAGTACGAATACGAACATAAAAATTACTACATTATTTATCATTTCTGTGTACAGTCTCTTCTGTTTCTCTCACAGACAAAGATGACAAAAATTCTCTGTAGACATTCTATATTTCATACGAGCATCTTTGGTTGTTAGGTTCTATTTATAACTGGACTTTAATATCTATCGGAAATAAAAAATTCTCCTCCATAAAGAACCCGCTCTGTAATTCCCAGTTATAATGTAATTATAATTATAGCACGTGCATCATGTTGGCTATATAAATATAAAATCATATAATCGCTCCATGAAATCAAAGACTTTCCATTCATTACGTGAAAAAAGGAAGTGCTGTAAAAACCAATAAAAGTTTAAAGGGATTAAATTAATTGCCAAATGTTAATGCACTCAAAGTGCTTTTAAATTAATTTGAATTTCTCTGAATTATAATACAACATGTGTAATATTTGTCAATAATAATACTTATTATAAAAAATTCCCTCAGCTTAAGATTCAGACAGAAAAGCTCTATTTCTTTTATAAGTATTCCCCTCCTCCGCTTCTTTATCACACGTTAATGAATTCAATTTATACTTAACTTCAACGTATAGGAATGATTTCGTTTTGCCTCGACATGCATGACCGAATAATTGAGAAGTAAAATGTAAATTGTAAATGAATCTCTGACTCAGTTATCAACAAATGCGTAATATGTGTTTTAGTCATTTATATGTACGAATGAAGCTTATCGTTAGTGTTACGTATTTTCCTTTGCTACACTTGGATAAACTATGATGAACTTTGTATGCAGATAATAATGTGTGTATGTGAGAGTTATTTATTTGTCTACTGCTCATACCATTTGCCATTCCTCTCGATTCTCGACTCTATCAACGTGAAGTCTCTGACTGAGTTGTATAAAGCAACGAGTCAAAATATAAAATACAAAGCCACACCACATGTCAAGTGACCTTTTAACTCTTTTCCAATCCAAACGACGACAAGAGACAAGCTACTATACTTATGTATTTCGCCCGTGCGTGTGTCTTTCTCTATCTTCTTTCTCTTCATTAGTTCATTCAGATTACGTTCAACTCTTTTATTCGTTTGTATTTAACATAAATAGGATTCCTTTAAAGTCGTACAGATTTTATTCTCCTGTAAAAGCCTAATTAGCTTCTGTTAACATACCCGTTTATTGTCGTTCGTATACTAATAATAGGTTTTAGCTGTTAAATGTTTGGCATGCGACGACCTAAAAAATATCCTAAAAAACTCTCAAGATGTAAAATGTGAACTTGATTATTTCAAACCCAATAAAGTCACTCATTATACATTGTTAAATAGTTTGTTCCCAATTCAAAACGTCTCACTCCGACGTTCTTTCATACTTGGTTACAAAGTAATTACGACGAACTTGAGTCTTTCGTTTCAAAATAAAAGCCTCTTTTGGCGTATAATCTTGAAAGGCAAAATAGAAAGGCCATAAATCCAGTTAAACATACAGATAATTCAGATAGTGAATGCAACTCAATTTCCAATAAGCGTTTGCTTATCTTTAATGTAAGCAATTAGAATAAAGAAAAAATTGAAGGGTTTATTTACAACTGGGTACGGTTGGGAAGACGAAACATCATCTTTCATGCATAATCTTGCTCCTTCCAAATGAGAAATATTAGCTGAGGAAGTTGTGTGATAAGAGAGAACTGCCAGTGCAACTAATAGAAACATTCATACGAGTTTATTATACGTGTGTAGTATGATTTAAGGAGGATGGATGATGAGATGAAGATGACATAGGGCCACCATGGAACCACAAATAACAAATACAATAAATGAAATGAATGGATACACATTGCCGTTGCCGCTCCTCATCGTCATCCTCATGCGAATAGCAAAAGATTTTCTCTACTTGCTCACACACAGACTCTGAACGCTTCAGAATTTTGTTAACGGGATAAGTAAACGTTTCAGTGGTTGAACATAAGAGACCACTTACGTGAGCTTATGAAGTGTTTACATATGGAAATCAGGAATTCTACGAGACTACGAGTTACGACTTACTAACTTACAACAGAACAACAAATATAGACATACCACGAGAACTAATAAACCAACCAAAACCAAATATGCATACGAAGAAAATTCTCAAAGAAAATTTGAGATTTGTAAAGAGTGGAGAGGGGAAAAAACCAAAACCAAGGAAGAGATGAGCTAATCAGTGGTAAATTGTGTGTATTCAATTCACCAAAAATCACAAGTAAACGAGTGTCATTTAAATTTAAACCCATGCGAGTCCATGAATCATGTATTGAACATTTACACTTACACGAAGCACCACTGATAACAAGGACAAACTTTTGACTTATTCAAATTAAACTCATCGGTCATGTTCTATGTAAGCGCTCATTTCAAGTCTGTACAATTACAAAAGACTCTTGTTCTCATCTTGAGGAGATCTCTTTCACATTTCGTTGTTGTTTTTTTTTCTTGGTTAAATATGAAATGCCGGCAGCTGATTTTTCGATGGTGCTCAAAACGCAAAATACAGAAATGAGGGAAAAGAACACCCTCAATTTATCTGAAAAGTTTGTTGGTTTTTGGTTAGAAGTAATGCTCTCATAGTCGTGTTTTTTGTTTATTTATTGTTCAAGATTATTATATGATGATTCCAAGCAACTGAACAGATCTCACGTAGATCGTACATCTCTTTTTTATCCTCATGTATTTTGTGTTGCATCGTTTAAATAATGGCAAGTTTTCAATTTTTCAATTTGTTTCTCCATTTCAGTTTCTCTCTCTCTCTCTCTCTCTCTCTCTCTCTCTCTCTCTCTCTCTCTCTCTCTCTCTCTCGTTCTTTCTTTCTTGCTCTGCGGCTATTTGGTACTCCCATTACATTTGTATGGATTTGAAAAGAAAATGAGATGGTTATGTTTTTTGGAGTTTTGATACATAAAAAACTACGACAATTAAATTGAACGTGGTTAATGTTTGTTCAAAAGCAGTCGGCTTTGTACAATAGCGAATAGTCAATTATCTACTCCTAACTCTGACCAACAAAATACGTTTATTGTTTGTACAAAAGTTATAATCATTGAAATATTGAAAGTAAAAACAAAAACAGGAGAAAGAAAGTGCTTACGCTATGAATCATATTTCCTGAAAAGGATTGTTAAATAATAATATGAGACCAGAGATAAATCCTGTACTGTTTGTCTGTGCATGTTTTTGTATTGCCTTATCAGCTCCGGAATCATTTCAGGCAAATCATAGTGCAACAAAAGTTTGAGTCTCCAGAATAAAGTCTGCTCTATTATAATAAAGCAATTATATTTCATTGAATTATTTCAACACACTTGAGATTTATTTAGGAAATTGGAGCCTTTTACGGACTATACTTAAGAGTAAGAGTATTATGAATGTATTAGCTAAAATATAAATTTTAATTAGTGTGCACGTATGCAAAGAAAGCCGAAGCATGATGAAACATGGAAAATAATTCGAAACTACAAATACAAAACGCATTGACATAAACATGAGTTGAGTTATATGTGTATAATAAATATTCAAATGTCAGTGGAGTATACTCTACTGTTACAGAATATCCTCATTTATTTCGAATTCTCTATCTCCGGACGTGAGTTGCACACTGCTCAATTGTAAACTGTAAAAACAGAAGCAACTTTGAGTATAAATGTCTTGTGTAGATCTTCTCTGGAAGAGAACATAAAACATAAAACGATGGACGGTAATCGTCTGAGGCAATTTAATGTAATAATACGGTGTAGATTTCCTGGCTTTAACCAGTACACATAAACACACGTAATATACTCTAGACCTAGACTCTAATATAGTCTGGATGAGTTGAGTTTGGAAAATTAGTCTTTTCACTCTTGAGCATGTATATATTCATTTTCGACTTTATGTTCACATGCAAAACAAAAACTTCTCACAGAGATGAATCAACAGAGAAACTTTTTTTTTCATACCCGGCAGGATTTTCGTTTTTTTTTGTCCAGGGGGCCATAAAAACGTAAATCGTCTTGGAAAGAAAATAGGGAGACCAAAAACAAAAGTCAGAGAGAGAGAGCAATTAGGTAACTCATGCTCATGGTACTTTTTTGACTCTGTCGTTCCCAACTCGCAACAGTTGTATGCGTATAGTACTTGTCTAGATACAGACTGAAAACCCAAATCATGAATTCGTCGTCGACGTAATGGGAATGATAATATTATTATTTTTACTGTGCAGCTACAGCTAGTGAACTTGGTCATGAAGTCTTCGTCTTTAGCATTTAGAGATGTTATGTCAGCGAATTGAACAATTACTGCACCACTCTATTCGTATTTCAGTTATGATTTCTATATTATGATTGTAAATTACGAAATATGAAGTATCTACAGCTGAAGGCTGCAATCATAAAATAAAAAAAGAGGATCCGAGTAACAAATCTAAGATTTAAGTCTGACTTAAGTCTGACGATACGAGATAATTTATGATGTACGATGAGATCGTCCAATTCTAATTCGAATAATCCTTATCTCTATAAATCCAAGTGCACAGACTGCAGAGAGGGAGAAAAAAACTCCACGCCAATGTACCCTTAAAAGGTAAAATGAACCAACAAAAGTATATTGAACTAAAGATCATGACTGCTAGTAGGTACATTTTATTTGTTAGGCAAAGAGAAAGAGAGAGCGAGTGAATTCGATGCCAGAGATTGTCGATTTAAACATGATAATGACTTGGTGACAAAAAATTCAAGCAAAGATAATCATTACAGGTTAGTGAGAGCACGTAACGTGGAAGCCTTTCGAACGTAAACTTATTTTATTGCTTTATGTCTACAGTCCAACTGGCCTCCAGACAAAATGTACTTTGTCGATTAACTTGAATACACTGGACAAGTGTTAACAAAATTTCTTCCGATATTTTTTCTCAATGCACTAACTATTTACAGGATTTTTTATGTGGTGTAGTTCCCATATTAATATCAAATACACAGTGCATGTCCATCTTTCGTCCGCTTAAAATGTTATGAGCTGATGATTCCTTGTGAACATTAAAAAATTGTAATTCAATGTACAGGTAAAAATGTCATTAGTAACATAATTAGAATCGTCTGAGTAACTCTGCGGATTGTGAAAAAAAACTTAATTTCCGGTCTTGATGAGATTTTAATTTGCGTATCCTCATCCTCAGATTCATCGTGAGGAATTGTCCGAAAAGATAATTGTCTCTTGTTCTTAGTTGCTACTACTGAGAAGTTAGAACTCAAGATGATTTGTCTTACCACAACGTACAATATCAATTTTGTATTACAAACCATACATAATAGATCATTGTATTTTTTCACTCGATTCGAAACGAGTCATGAGCACGAACGTACGACAATAATATGCACATGTTGTAAACTATACATGAGAATCTTGTTTTGAGGCTGTATAAGCTTGGATTTTGGATATAGGTACAGGTACCAACATACAATTTTCACATAAAGGTTGACGGTTTTTACTTTTTTTTTTGCCATACTGTTAGCCTAATTTGAATTCCTTTGTAGTCGAAGAAGTTGTTAAACGAACGTAATATTATCCGATGGAAATGAGTCAATGCAGTTTTATTACACAATTTGGGAAATGCATTTAAAAATTTAATTGTTGCACTAGGTAAGTTTTGCTTCAGTATTGTGAAAAGGAGGAATGTGAGTTTTGGACTTTGAGCATTCACAAAGTCTTTTAAAATCATCTGACTCGACATTTCCCGTTAGTTAGAGCTTCTGTTACTACATTATCTGCCAGAGTCTCAATTGAATTAATTGTAGCGCAAAAGTACACACATTCTTTCCCGTTCTCTAAGCTCTAATCTTCCAACACTAAAGACTCGCAACTAACGAGTCGAAGAGCAGAAAGAGTAAACACGCAGCTTTTCCAACGCGTTCATGACTCAGACCCTAACCATACCGTAACCCTCACAATGATAATAATAATTATTATTATTATTTCTACTATATTAATACAAAGCAATAAAGTAAAAATGAAAAATAAAGTCAGTAAGGCGAAAAATGGAATGTCTAAAATATTTTTTCCGCATTGTCGCTTACTTCTCAAAACATTAAACTTCAACTTTGTTTCCTTGCTCGCTTCTTTTTTGTGCTTCACTTCTCTTGTTTGTTATCTCCTCTCTTAAGGAATTTGAATCTACTGACCCCCCCCCCCAAAGTCACTTCTTGTTTTGAGTAGTTTCAGTTATGTTTAATGTTGAAGAGTCAAACAACTCAAAGGACTTCTGCTTTTATGTTACACTTTTTACGTTGAGAAGTTGCATTTCAACGAGACGATTAAAAATAATTACCAATTTACTTTTTAATCTTCAATTGTTTTTCTTGCAGAAAGAATTGGGATTAAGTGATTATCTGGCAATGACATACCGCATACCAACCAGAGCTCATGTACCTTTGACAATTCCATAGATGTAAGATAGTCAGGAGTGCGTGGTTTACAGTATACGCAAAGATAGAATTTGAAAGTGTAAACTCCAACACCAAAAAAGACGAGAAAAAAAGAGGTGGAAAAAATGAAGCTCAGCTAAAAAGCTCAGCAAAGGAATCAACAGTACTATAAGTCAATTTTAAGGAAGACGTTAATACATTGGCTGGTGACAAGTGAAGAGATCAACCACAACGATAAATATAATAAAACTCGTCATTTTATTTTCAAATACATACATAACAAGTAGGAAGCTGCGTGTTTCTTCAAGTCTCCATCAAAGTGTAAACTGTAGATAAACATAAACCTCTCGTTTTATATATACACATCTTTTTTTACTCCTTGTTAGAGTTTCATACTGTGCATACTACAGGAATTACTCAAAAACCCCAACAATACCAACTTCCTTCGAAATTTCAACCTTTTCATATTCCTCATGTATGGACTATTTCATTCCTTCCTACATCTATCACCTCTATTACTTATGTATTAATAAACCGTAAACTATAAGTATGTAAACCTTATAGCCAAACCCATTTGAAACGAAACTCTTAATTTCAATTCCTAGTTGAAAGCTGAGGGAGTCTCAAGCTATGAGCATTCAAAGGTTTATGTTTCGTCCCTTAAAAATAGAAAATATGTTTTTTTCTACAGTAAATTTTACACACGACTTCCCTGAGCATACTTTTACCGCCTTCAGTTTTGAGAGTATGGCTCTGACAAGAGTACACACATACAGAAGAACAGAACACAGACAGACAGTACCTACTGGTAATAGTCAATAAATTGCTTCCAAGTCCAAGTGTAACTGCAGGGAAGAAAATAACAATGGATAGTTTTCAAGTACGAGACAGTAGCGAACAACAACCCCAAACCCCAAGAGCCAATATATGTACAATACTCGTAAAATTCTATTTTCTACTTGGGATTTCGGATATTTCGGATATTTCTTAACGAAAGTCTGTACGTAAGTATGCGCGTCACTTCCCAACATGTCCCTACCTCACTCACCTAATGAACTGTAAATAGTGAGTTACAGAATGAGGGACTGAAACTCAAGTTCATATGTTGCGAGATAATTTACACTCTTTTGGGCCACATGTACAATGTATACAATTACTACTTTTATTACCAACTCTCTTCTGGAGCTATTCATAGTGCAAATTTCGGATTCTCCAACCGAATACTACGCAATGTAATTAGAATTCTCTTCATAGCTTTCGAATGAATAATTCATTCCCCTCCATATTTGAAAATATTCACTTTCTAACGTGAAATAATTATTAACATTTAATAGAAATACCAAAAATACAAGATGCTTCATTGTGATTCTTAAATCGTTGATTCTCATCTGTGATCACATAACTTTAGTATTTAGAATTGAAAAGTTAAGTTTAAATTTTGGGATTATGTAACCATTCAAAAGCAAATATTTGATCCACATCCGTACTCCATACACATCTTTTAACGATTTTAAGGTTTACGGAAGCGCTTCCGGTACTTTGGATCCTCCTATCCGCCATTCATACCGTTTCAGATCACTACGTTCGCCCCTCGTTATTTCAAGGTATGCTTTGAAATGTTTTCCCAAGTCCCTATACAACACTCCTTAAACCTCAACGTGTAGACATGACACATTTTAAATAGATTTTTTTCAAACTACCTATACACAAGCTTTTACACGTGGTGAAAGTACCATAATTATCTTTTTGATTCGATTTTTCTTTAAAATGATAACAAGTAAATTACTACTTATGATTCATTATTCTGTTGAGCCCCGAGATTTTTTGAAAGACAGCAGCAGTGGGAAATTATGAGAAACGAAGTGTTCTTGTCCATTTTCGTGTAAAGTGCTTTGTGTTGAAAGGAAATAATTTGCAAGCACAGAAAAAAAAGTAATATACACAAGAAAAATTGTAATTCGTGAATGTTGAATTGTTAAAGTTCACATAGAAAAGCCATTAAAACATCGTCATGGTAAATAAAAAAAATGAAAACACCATGATGGAAAAAGAAAAAGGCCACTTCACATGTCATATTCAGGCCGATTTCCTGTACATGATGATGATGACGACGACTACGACGACTGAGAACTCTGTAATTTTTTTTTCTGGACTCTAAAATTTGAAGTTGAAACATGAACATGAAATGAAGCCCTATTTCTCCGGTCCATGTGTCATATAAACAAAACATTGTGGCTATGACTATGGTCTGCACTTGCACGCACATGAATACCAATTCTGTATTCTCTCTATTGTATTTCCCTTTTTACACTCTTTATTCTTGTTTTCAATGAATGAAGGATCCCATACACTACAGCTTTCCACATTCAAAGTAGAAATATAAACATCGAGAAAAAAAATGGTATAAAATGTTAATGTGGGTGCGCAGTTAGTTAAAGGTAACTAACGTGAACAAGAGAGAATAGGGGATAAACCACAGAAAAGAGAGAAACAGAGAGCGAGAGAACGAAGCACGAAATGAACGAAATACCAAGTAAACAACCCCATGATGTTATATTTCTCTGTCCCTCTCTTTCTCTCCGTGTTTACAATTTACATTATAATATAATTTATATGTATTCTACAATATGTAACACTACATCAAGTTATGGTAAGTACAGTATACATATCTCGTTATGGAATAGCGAATCCTGAAACCCTTAGATGATAATAACACGGTGCCAACCCACATTGTACTGTCAAGAGCCCGGCTTGCTGTAATTTGAAACCAATAAGCCTACCAGTCACCAGATGAAACCGGGGGGCAGCAGCCGTACAGCTTGCACCACTTCCTCCATCCTACACTTCGTTCATACATCTCGTATTATCTGGCTAGGTATCTCATAAACTCGCACTTTTTGCCTCAACGCATCATCAGTGGCTGTAGTTTATGGGGTTCGTAGTTTACGATTAGTACATAGACGCATACGCATAGGTAGGTAATTAGGTATATTCCATCTTCATTTACTTGCAATTACTAGTGGTGGGGATATATGTGGACGGCTGAATATTTTGACATACCTACATACATTTGCCTCTCGATGATTCATTAATAGTTCACTTTGGAATGTGCGTATGATTAACAATTTACCAAGATACACTATAGACACCGCTCCGCTGCAATGCTCATTCATAATATTTTGATGCCTTTGGTAATGAAAATTCTATTCAAATTTCAAAACATAATGGGCTAATTGTGATATACATATAAAACAGTGTATGTATTTTCAATAAAATACAGAGCAGATAGTATCCAAAAGGAACAGAGAAATCATCGTAGCATTGAGTTCAAGTTGAACTCTCTCGAAAGTTTAATGTCCATGCGTTTCCCATGAACCAATTATTAAGGAAAACCAGTATGTGTTTAAGCGGAAGGCTCAACCGAAGACTTCTTGACATTTTCCTTAATTTCCTACTTCCATTTTCGTAGGACATCGGCTTTTTGTTATATTGTCTTGTCACGAGTCAAAATCAAAAGCGCAACGCCATGTGGTTTATCAGATTGTTATATCACCATCACACAAGCACAAGTATGATGATGATGAACAAGTTTGTGTAGAGTCGAATGCACATACTACACAAATACCAAACCAGCTAAAAAAATGTGAAAAACCCACACATGAAGTCTGGTAACGGCATAATTGGCACCTCTGAGCTATGCATTACGTATTAAAATTACACCGCACCCGCATAACGCCTTATTTGCCAAAGCTATTGAATAATTGGATGTAATTTCCCTTGTGTTATCGCAACTGGCATCAATCAGGTGGAAGACGAAATGGTTAGACGGCTAGAGATTCAAAACTCAATTTAATGACCTAATCTGGTTTCTCTCAGATTGTCCATGACTTGATTCAAGTTCAAATATCTAATTGAAAGATCCGAGTCAAAGTCTGTAATTCGTTAGACAAACAAGGAAGAAAATCTTACACAGACTCCAACTAAATCCATTGGATACAATTTTGCACAATAGAAGAGAAATAAAATTCTATATAAGGCTAATCAAACGAAATAAATAAAACAGTAGCAGAAGCACAGATTCAAGATCGCATCATAAATAAAGTTGCACAAGTAAACTGATATAGACATGAAAGCTACACAGGTTCGTTTACGTATCTGTATTTGAATTCAAATGTGAATTGTAAAATAATATACTGGAAATTGAGAAACTCAATCCAGAAAACCTAAAAATTAAGTTCATTGCTAAAATAACAAGTGGGGAATTGGGATTTGCAAATACAAATAACAGTAATGAAAGTTATTTGCTTCGCTTTTCCTTCATATCATGAAAGACATGATGCTTTGCATGAAAATCCTAAATAGTGAAAACGTATGCATCCTTTTTTTTGCAGGACAAAATTGCGAAAACTTTGTGTAGATATTATTTCATGTGATTCTATTGTACTTTATTCGTAATTCAATCCGACATCCTTGCTAAAAAGTACTACAATAGAACATGACGTAAATAAAAGTTTGGAATTTCTAGTAATAATAAGTGAAAAGGATAATCTGCCTGTACTCATCTCAATTCGGTATAATTGCAAATTTAAACTAATATATACCACGCTGTCATGTTCACATTACCACAATTATTTCTAACACACATTTGCAATGAAAGGATAAAGCAAAATTAAGGCTTACAATAAAAAATGAAAATGTTTCTCTTCTTATGCCTCTCTGTGAAATTAATCAAGAGACACAAAATGTGGAATATCCAACTGATCTCATATTCATTCAAAACTTGAGACACATGTCACAACTTTTACCACTTTTCAACCACCAGTCAGTCACAGATCCCGACTTGAATATTCGTCATGTGGTTTTTCATTGCTCATTGGTAGAATGTCTACAGAGCACAAGGCAGTTCACATTGTCAACACACACACACATCCACGCTAGTTGAAAAGTCATTCAAAAAGAAGATTTCTCTTGTGTACAAGTAAACATAATAAAAAACGAAAGTTGGAAAGTTCATCTTTTTATTTGCATTATTCGACTAAAACTCAAATTAAACTGACTCAACCAACAAGCTATGCAACAATGAGTGAACTATTATGCGATTTCCTAAAATTTCACAAAAATAATTCCACCTATTATGTTGTGTAGAGAGATTGTGTGTGTCATTGGTTGTGTAGAATACACTAAAGCATCTCCAAGGAAGACAAACGTTACATCATTCGCATATCTTACATGAGGAGAATTCAAAGCCCAGGTTGTATCTTCAACATATTCTACGTACGTGTGTACCAATTTTCTGTGCTATTTCAAAGGCGGTAACTACCACTCCACACCAAATTAGCAAGAAATCAAGCGAAAACTTTGCACTCTGAACGTATACACAACATACAGACAAAAATGGAATGATGTGTGTAGTTTGTATCTTGGAAAGCAAATGATGGAGAACTTGCAGAAGCCACTACACGTTAAAACCTAAAATCTTTGGCTATTCATCATTTAGCATCAAACCACATTGAAAGCAGACACAAGGCAGAGTGCAAAAGTACAGCGTGAGTGCGCACACAAATTACCATGAATTATGCTAAAAAGGATGCGTGGCCAATGATGAACGGAAATAAAGATGTAACATATACACATTTTTATTTTACATGTTTTCTAAATAGTATTTATGTCAACCTTTCAGAGTTGAGAGTTCCTGTATTTAGTATGTAGGTACAAGGTACAATTACTACCTTCACACATTACATGTATGAAGATGGAGGAGACATGAGATGCAAACAGAAGAGAACAAAGTGCAGACACATTTTTCATATTATTATTTCTCAGCTTCGATTTTCAACTTTTTGAGAGTCAAAACTTGGAAAATATTTTGACTTGTTACTTAGGTATCTGTATTGTGCGTGAAAAATTGTACATATACAATTTTTTACGCTTTTATTTTTGCTTGTGCAACTTGAGACTCTCAAGTTGAGAGATACCCACGAGTTATGCATTCTTGAAAGGACTTGTGCATTCAGCATTTAATTATCCATGCTTTTCAAATTTGCATAGATTATAATCTATAAACAGTCTTTGTTAATTCATACAATACAGTTTTCATTTCAGTGTACAAGCACTACTGCTAATAAATGTGGAAGCATCATGTAATGTATATACTGTAAAATAGCGTTGACCTTTGTAAAATGCAAACATTGCCATTTGCCACTGACTCTGACAAAACAGGGTATGTGTTTGCCTTTGTAATTTCCTTCACTGACAAACGATAACAGCTAAAAAGCGCCAACGGAATCAACACAGTGCTAAATGTATAATACACACACTGAGACACTCTACGCACCAATTTCGTATTATACAAATGGACTAAAAATAATGTCTTGCATAATACCGACTGACTGACTTTTTTGGAATTGGAATAATGGTCAATTTGTCAATTGGTTACGGCAATTCCAACTCCCAGCAACCCAAAAACGACAACTAACTCGTCAACCAGTTTCTATCCCAATCAAACTTGGATTCGAAGAAGGAAAAAATAAGTACTACATGCCAAGGATAAATGTACTAAGTGAACAAACAAACAGGGAGTTTTGTAAGAGTCAAAGATCAAAAGACAGTTTGACACTAGGACTTAAAACAGGAAATAAAATGACCGTTGTACACAAATCCTTTTTCCACACGTTAATTTATTTGGTCCGGACTGTCAACTGCCAAATAACTGTCCGTCCTCTGAGAGCAGATGATTCAACATGGACGATAATTTACGGTGAGCAACTCATCTCAATAGTAAAGCAAACACAAGGCATTTTTTTTACATCCTATATCCCGTATCTGCCATCTCTGTATATCGTATGCCATGCCGCCCTCCACGAAAGCTTTGAACATATATATACATACACATTTTAAAATTCAAAACTTGTTATACCATTGTACACACAAAAAGTGTACAAACATAAACTATACAATAATATAAATTAACAGCATCTCTACTCTCTACTCGTATGACATTTTGTAAAACAAACAGTAGAGTTCTATACGCATTTCTATTTACATGTGACACTTTAACTCTAATTTAATATCCCTATGTAGCATACTCCATTTCCTCCAATAGCCACATATTCACATGTATAGAATTTATAACCATGGACATCCCGACATCCCACACTCTCTTCTTTTATCTGTAACTTGTAATCTGTGTAAATATTTTAAATTTGTTCAAATATTTACTGAGGATTTCCCAGCAAATATTCAAAACTCTTTACTCCATGCGTATACACATCATACACATGTACTAGTACTTTTAGTTTTTACACACAGCCTACATACATACATGTGCGTTCTACTATGAATTGTAAATAAAACCCAAAATGTTGTCAGTCCTGTAATCTGTAATCTAAACGACCTGTCTCTATAGTTTTCGGTATAAAACACGTGTCAATGGAGACTAAACTTTCTCATTCACAACATTTGTTTCTGTTTTTTCTCTCATCTCCTTATTTGTTTCAAGTTTTCTCCACTTTGAAATGATTGAAGTGCTCGGTGGGAATTTTATTAACTTAATCACATTGAGTTTTAAATACGACTAAATATTTATTAATTTCTTGAAAACGGTTTGCCCAATAAAACGAGATACGAAGGCTCCTGTCCGAATTTGATTTCCAACAGTTCAGTTTCCATTTGCCATTCTTTGATTTCATGAGTAAACAGATGAATCCAAAACTCCTTTTTGTTTAAAGTATGATTCTACAATCCTCTCAATGAAATAGATACACAAAAGTATTTACGGAATGAAGGCGAGAATGTTTTAGGAATAAATAAACAATGAAACCATACAATAGAGTGGCTTATAGCCTAATCTGGGAATTATGACAGGAGAGTCTAAAATCTAAAACATTCACGAATTGCGCCAAGTTAAAACCCGAAATCATACTAGAATAGAACATGTTCTATATGTATATATATAAGTTAATACACATAGAATCAACCCTTCACCCTTCCCTTCAGCATCAGAGAGCGCAGCTCATCAAATATTATATCATACAGTAGTATGAGAGAGATTGGAACTCAAATAATCTGAATAGAAATCTGGTCTGAATGCTCAAGTCAAGCTCACACACTGATATTCCTATCGTTTTCGAAGCTATCTCTGCAATACGATGGCAGTAAGTGAAGTGAAGATAGAGATATTACAGGGCTTCCCCTTTAGTCCTGAAACATACAAGATAACAGCATAAAATACACATGAGAGCAACACAGGCGGCCACATATTTATAAGAAATAAATACGATTCCAATTCATATCTTGGGGAACAATCTGCTACTGGCTACAGACAGACAACACACACACAGATATATAATATATTATTTAATAGAGCTGGAGGAAAATCTGACTGGAAATCTGAGAGTGCGAGAACGTGTGTGTCTGTCTGTACCGCTAGACGTGTATTTATTTATGTGTTTTCGACCGGAAAATCGGTGCATTGTTATGGGAGCTTCCGGGCTGTTGCTGTGTAGCTTTTAGATTCAAGAGAAACCCTCTAAACCGAATGTATGTTTTAAGCTATATTGCTATACATTATACATTGTCTCTGTAGGGAAACCAGGAAAAAAATCAGGATTGCTCAACTGGAAATCCAAAATTGGATGATAATTTCCCTTTATTTTATTTAATGAAGAAATTCATTTAAATTTGTATATATACTGTAATACCATGTGCATTTATGCTATAAAATAATGTGGAACATCGTTTGGAGTTTTTTTGGGCCACTGAACGCTTCTTTTAATATCTCCCGACTGAATTTCTTTTTAAAATTTCATACTCCAATATATCTTCAAGGTAAAGTAATAGAACTGCTTTTCAGAATGATAAAAGACCAGTTTCATTAATAACAACTTGTGGGCTTTCAGTAATTCCCATTTTCGAACAATGAGTCGGGAATTCGGAAGTACAAAGATTTTAAATTTTTAAATGAAATGCACACAGAGACATGAATGTGAATACACGAGGGAAACTCCACACGTGTTAATAGTCTCACACGCTTTGGAAAGATTTCACAGTTGAATTATTTTGAGGTGACGCATCACTTTCGGTTTTCGGTCCCACGAAATTTGCATACGGATTACCATTTAGCAAGCATCTCTCTTTCTTTCTCTCTCCCTCATCTCATATTTCACACTTTCCTTGAGCCTCGTGTCCATGCACGTCAGTTCCAGAATACAAAATCAACTTTTGAAATTTTGTATAATTGACAGTATTAGATTTAAAGTTGGATTCAAATTGGAGGTTTCACACTCGGTATACTTTTCAATCCACGTTTCATATGTAATATATACATTGAAAAGTCTCAATATTCACATGATCCATATAGAACGCGAGTCTGTGTGTACTTTCATATATTTACATTTATATTGACAACAGTCTTGATTCAAAATGTACTTTTGACATGCCCATTCGAGCAACTTCCCTAAGCTTCTTGTTTTGATTGTACTGTATATATTGGAAGTTTCCAATTTTACAACTGACTACATTTCAATAGACTCTCAAATAACTTGATTCCCAGTGGCCTCACGAATTGTCAACTGCACCTGACAATACACGAAGACGAGACGGGAAATGGAGAAAATACAACCTTGAATGGACAATCATACAAATTGGATTACTAAATAAACTTATTGTTTAAAAATTCATGAAAAATTTCAAATTCACTACACTTAAAATTTGATCGATACATAGATTTTTGGAGGCTAAAAAAACTAAATTCTACAGAGAAATACATACCATATTCAATTTCTCTCGGTTGAAACAAAGACCGGAATTAGTATAAAAATCTTTCATGTTTCATGAAATGATACACAGACAATGTTGTTTCAATATACGTACATGAGAAATGAAAACGTAATAAATACTGTGTCCTTAATCTTTATTCATTTTTTGCCTCATTACATATTTATTACAGATAGTCTCAACCTGAGGTTTCCCTTTCCCCATTATAAAAATCTCATTTGATCATATTTTACTATAAAACTCATAGGGGGGTAAATGGTACACACTCCGCACACAAACACATGTAGACAACATGAAGAGAGTAAGAGTGGATCTCTATAGAATGGAAAATAGAACAGCATCCTGGTTTTATAGCAAAAAGAACGGACGAAATTATGAATTCTGAATAATCCTCCATTGTATATCTGTTTGTTTGTGTGAGTTATTTTTTATTTCAGAAGGAGTTGATACAATTTCAGTTTCAGATACAGATAGAACAAGAACAAGATGGAACAAAGCGTTCATCAAGCCTTGATTTGATAGCTTTTTTATACTTTTATTACCATTCTGTGCAAGTATATTATATTATGTGCCACACAGAGACATAGACTATACTTATGCGTATCATACAAAATTTTGTTTCCATTATTCCATACACGATCCTCAGCTCCGCACTACCAAGTGCACCTAAAAATATGCATATGCCGCCATATGCATATATATATATTATTATGTAATATATACATATATATGCAATGCATATTATACATACTCCAAGCCCAACAACGTTTGGAGTTTTCCAGTGACGTTTTGTGCGTCTGGTCTATGCAAATGCGATGTCAATTGAAAGATGCTTAGTTTGTAACATATTGCACCTTTTTCCAAAAGGCTGCTGCATGCTCGCCTCCTCTGTATTTTAATTCATCCCCATAAGCCATGAGTATCAAAAGTTCTATTGAGTAGTAAGTGCTTGCACAAATAAAAAAAACCTTGCTATTCTTTGCTTTACCAAATATATAGCAACTGCACCACACAAAGTGTAGATTTTCATACCATATGCACAACACGGCTGATAGAGTTTTGATCACGAGAGTTCAATTGGCCTCTACTCTAGTTCTACTATTACTACTATGTACTACTACTACTACTACAGGATTCTGGATTCTAAAAAAGCTACTTCCCTACTGTATTTCCATGGCTATTTTTATTCAAATGCATATATTATTACTTAGTAAAATATAGTGTAGCTTCCCTTATCATACGCATACACATGTTTCTCTGTCATTAATGTAAATCCCAATGAAACATCATGTACACTTTTGTACACTGTGTGAATGTGAACGAGCTATCACATGTGACAAACAAATTTTATGTGCTCTACTTTGACAGCTTCATTTTATACATTTTCATTGATAATTCGTATCCCATTTGAAATTCGCAGCATTTACTTCCGGTGTGTGTGTGTGTAAGTGCTTAATCTTTGTAGTACAACTCTAAACCCTGGCAAAATATCAACAACTACCAACACGAGAGCGAAAACAACATCATAAAAATGCAATATGAAACAAAAAAAAAAACAGTAAAAAAAATAAAATCCCACCACATAAATATTAGTCAAATATAAAATTATGTTTATTTCAAAGATCTACTCCATAAAGAAAATTTACATCATGATGTCATGAGAGTGCGTCAAATTTTACTTTTCATTATTTTAAGTCATACAGTTAAATGGGAGGAAAGTGCTCACTAAGCTTTGTAAGCTGGGATTTTTATGCGCACATGAATATTGAGAGTACACATTGAATGGAAGTGTATTAGAAAGATGGTTATTTGAATCATTTCGGATTTTCTGAGTGGCAGTCATACCTTCTTATAAAAACTTTTATTTCATAGTTTAAAATGCAACAAAAACATTGAGGGTTCGAGACAGGTAGCACATATATAGACAAAGAGAATCTCAAAACTTTGAAATCCTTTGAAGATTTTCAAGTGAGGCTGATAAAACATGAAACACTTGAAAATTACTTTTGTTTTAGCTTCTTTAGCGTTTTTTCCTTTTTTCCGGCTGCAACTACACCAACTGAACAGCTTGAGAAGGAATACTTAGCGCCTGGGTGAAAAATGAAAAGTACATTTGTCACTTTGTTATCGAGAGAGAGAGAAAAAGCGGGTGTTTCAGTACAAACACGTACGAGTGTAGTCTGGTACATAGTTAGAATTCAGAGGAAAACCATGCAGGAGCCACCCTTAAAGATCTACTACACACGTATAGTTTCTTTTAGTTTTTCCCTTCGATGACTTTAGACTTGGTACACTCCCTCCTTCGGAAGCTTGCATTTAAACCATGAAAGTCGAAAATAAATATGCTGAATGTGAGTGAAGGAACACATGGGATTTCTTCATTAGTATGAGAACAAATGTACGAAGAATGCCTTGACACAACTTACACCAAAAAGGAAGTATAAAATTCTAATAGTGAATGTACAAAAGTAAACACTTATCGCATTTTCCCATTCTCCATATCCCATAATAATATTACAATAAAAAAAAAGCCCTCTCATACACATTACACAAACTCTTGTCTCTCCTGTACCCCCTAAATCTAAATCCTACATGCAATATTTCGTAATGATTGTCACTGTGGTAAAATGCCAGCCTCAAATTTTCTTAGAATTCAACATATGAACATCTGAAGTCTGTTAAAACTTTTAAGGAAATCAGGGATTTCATCCCCTTTGAAGTTTGTGCAAGTGAAATGAGAAGCCCTTGCGATTCCGATCTTTTACTCGAAAAATATATATAACAACGTAGACAATAATACCAATAAAACAAAAGAAACTTTCATATATGGTTAGAAATAATGGTAGACGCCTTTTGCTCAGTCAAATCTTGACTAAATACAACCAGCCATTAATTAATGAAACTCTTTCGTCGCTTACCTACAAACAGTCTAGTTAAAATTGTTAACTTATTAGGAGTTATTGGTATTTACTATGAGCCAGGAACAGAAACACAGAAACAAAAACAAATACCCCCACAAAATGATGTATAGATTCAAAAGATGGCCCATATGAATAAAAAAAACTAGTTTTAATACCAACTAGGTAATCGATCGCCATTGGCTAGCCGTCAATTCGACTTATCACAAAATATATAGAATAATTATTATTATTATAATAATATAGCAGAATATGTACAATGTAAACATAAGGACTAAAAAGACAGCGGTAAAGTCATGTATGTATTACGTATGTATTGAGAACCTTTTCTTGGTGTCTAATAATTGTTAGTTTTTCCTTTGACACCAAGTTGAAGTTGATTTCATGATAGTCATGTGAATATGCACATACATGTATTAGAGTTAAGTGATGCATTTTCTGTCATGTGTGTACATATGTGTGTATATGCTAAGTGTGAATGTAAATGTAAACTCATCGTAGGTATTAGTGAATGGAGGACTCAAGTCCATGCATAATATGCATATACAGGGCTTCAGCATGGCTTGGTTGGTTTTTTTTTTGACGCTCGAACAGTTTTCATCCCCCCACGGTATATTTTGTGTTTGGGTTCAACATAATTTCCTCATTTACTATACATTTGAGGGAATAAGACTTTTGACTGAACAGTCCCTTTGAGAGACTTTAAATTAATATAAATGTATAGACTGCCTTTGGACTCTTGAGAATAGGTATAGTAGAAGGAGAACTACGTAATACATACATATGTACACATATAGGAGCTTGATTTCACAGAAGGCTTGATTTGGTTTCCTTTTCCCCGTATATAGACATTATAGACCTTTGGAAAACTTTTGTAAGGATGAAGGAAGCAAGAAACAGGATTCACGCTTTGCTTTTTCTTCGTCTCCTCCACACCGTCTTCTTCCAACTATAAACTCATTGTCAGTAAGACACACACACACACACATACACTTTGGCTGGATACTAAAATCCAAAATGTTTTTCCCCTCTAAAAGGAAACTCTTGTCTTGTTGTAAATCTATTTGCCTTTTGTCATTCCCAACGATTTAATGGACTAAAATTAATAGTGACGCTCTTTCATTAGCATATCATTAGCAAAAGGTTCTATTTCTTTGATCCGTAGTCTACTTTATCGGATTTGAGATTTAATTTATTAAGTAATAATAATAATAATTTCAAGTAATCCCCTTGTGTAAAAGTAATCATAATTATCAACAAAAAGGAATCCTTTGAATTAAATTACCAATGTGATTTATGATGATAGTTGGACTTGAATTAAAAATTATATAATATATTATATAGGTACATAAATTCCCACAGCAAATTAGCATTTTTTAAATTTTTATATAGACAACGAAATGTTTGATGTTAGAATTTGTTAGAAAAAAACGTACCGTTCACATTAAGCGAAGGTCCAATCAAGATAATTCCCATAATAAAAAATAACAAACTAGGTTTAAAGTTGTACTGTGTAAAACTATTCCGTCTTCTTCCCAGCTTGTAGTCATTTTTCCTTGGTGATGGCACTTCATTGTCAGTCGATTCATTTACCGGTACAGAAGTAGTACAAATGTCATGCATTTTATGCCTTTGCCTAGGCATTTTTGTCAGAAACTTATTGGTCCCCATGATGAATGAATGATTAATTTTATTGTTATTATATGATACAATCCACAATCCACTGAAACAATATATTATTGCTAATTAAATATTATTATTATTAATTACACTGGAGGAATTAAATGCACATTTTTTCACCCTCTTGATACAAACAAGTATGAACTCATAAGTACCTGAGTCCTTTGAATAAGTCACTTTTTAAATTATGTTTAGAATCTCCAGTGAACAATTGACAATGTCGATATATATTATAATAAGCTCTTGAGGCCTTTTTTCAAGTCGGCGTGGGCCAGAAATAATAAGTGTAGTCACCACTACTATTCTGGTACATAGACCATAGTCCGGTAAGTAATAATTTCATCATACTTATTTGAATTTATCATTCGTCATTAATTCGTCATGATATTATTTTTATCGTTTACTTCGACAATCCACAAATTCTTATTACTATTAAAAAAATGTCAAATATTCTTCACATGATTATTTTGTTCTTCCAAAATCACGCACACGTGTCAAAATTGTCCGTTAGCAAAGACCTTCTTCTTTAATAATTTTCTGATACAATTCGCACTTGATTTTTTTCTAAACTTCACAATACATAAAATGATGGTATCTTGTAAAACAACACACAATTTCTTTTATATAATTCTAGATGAAAAACAGCAGGAGAACGAGAACGAGAATGCCACTTGAAATGTATGATATTTCTGATGAACATTCGACGGTGACTTCCTTCCCACACGACGCTCCACTGTCAACTAACGAGAGAGATTTGAAAAAGTGGAGGCTTCGCTCTTTTTCCACGAGCTGCGTCAAGAGATATACACAAAAATCCCAAACAACGTGTTACATAGTAAATTAATTATCTCTCTTTTGGCTCATGTTAACTTTTGATTTCCTCTCTCTCTCATTTATATGACTGAAATGTCAACGAAACTTCACTGTCAAATACACACACTTCTAATGATGATTAACTACATTTATTATTAGTAGTAGTGAGGTATCCAGTAAAAGTGCAATGAGTAAACACAAACAAACAATGCACGATTAGTAGAGCAAAACAAAAACACAAATAATCAAATAACAAAACACTCGTGTGTCATAGTGGAACAATACTAATGAATATATTATCGGAATTTTAGAGTTTATATATATTATTGTCGGTGTTCTGGTGTAAAATGTTATCACTGGATATTTTACTTATTATTAGAGTATGATTTCACCAAGGACTTAAAAATACCTTTGAATTCTGGATTATTTAGTAAGTTTAATGGAAAAACTCAAAGCGGTATAATAAGGGGAAAAGTTCCAGGTGAGAAAAAAAACTTTAAAGATTTGTAGAGAGTATCTCTCAGTGTGTGTCTCTGTTCATCTGACTGTGTTTGGACTGGAGTATGAGCTACCTGTGTGTTTGAGAAGAGGGTTTGAAAAATTTGAAATCCAAAGGGATGGAAATGTGTTCAAGAGTTGTTGCATGTTGCATTGCATTCATATAAGTGTAGTGATATGTACATACAAAGAGGATAGAGAGAGCAGGTAGACGAAGAGAGGAGTTAAAAGTTTGTTGAAGAATAAAATGCGTAAAGCCTTCCGGCACAATGAGCCCAACATCATGATGAGGGTCAACCATGTTGCCGATTTGCCCGTTTCAAGAGAGACAAGAACACTTTTTCCATGATATCAAATCCCACAAAGTTATATTATTATTACATATTGGAGAGGTACCAACGATAAAAAAAGGTACTCGGTAGTAATAGGTAGGTACTTATTATTACATATTCCAATTCTCCCAGTACACATACACACACACATGTACACGATTATGGAGTCATGTACATCTTATGTACACCTTCAATATGTTACTTGATACGTTACCACCGCAAGCTACATATATTCTGTAGTAGTATGTAGTATGTAGTAGTATGTAGTATGTACATACTATGTACATACGTACAAGTTTGTTTAATACAGGCAGGGTGAATTTTAAATTTTAACCTGCTATAAGGCAAGTATTCCTATCAAATAGCATCTGCATCTTTCTCTCTTTATCTGTAGATGCTCTCTAGATGGGAATTGTATAGAATGTATAAAAGATGGAATCATTAATATTTTTAGCAGTTTATAGTTTTACAGTACATATTTGATGAATGACATTAAAATATTTGAAAATAAATGAGTTTGAGTATTTTGAGATATTGAAGGAAGCCCTGTCTGTACATATTGTGAGTACGTACAGAATTAAGGCACTACATAGTGTCTATTCTATAGGCATTGTCCTTTTGTATATCGTAGTTTCTCTTATTCTTAACCATGTACATTATGTAGATACATACAATGCACAGGATACAATGTGCAAAGTACATTATATGTATGTATTACATTATACACACATACACTTGTACAGGTATCCCAATTTTTACTGCCCAAAATTTTTCTCGAGCTCAAGTTTAGGTACATATGTAAATCTTTTGAGTTGATCGTTTTTTTAATCCCACAATTAGAATGTCCCAGGGTTTTCTCACACGCACATGTGGCTTGGACTAGTCCCCTTCATTCTCCTGCATTTCATCATTTTCATATGTTATAATAATATTACATAGGTATGTTTAGAAATTAACTTTTCATTTTTTTATGTTTGTTATTGTTTTACATTTTCACATCAATTTACAATTTATGACGACGTTGTCTATTTCTAATTATTTTTCAGTACTTACAGTGTTATTGCATTTATTTGTAAAAGTCATTTTGTGTATTTGGGTACTCGAATCTGCTTAGGTATGAAATGACTTTGTAAATATGAGTATTTTGTGGGGATACTTTAGACATATTGGTTACAAATTAATTTTCAGTGCATGGACATTCTCTCTCTTGTTCGGAATTCCATTCCGGACGTTCCTTTTGAATTCCCTTCAAAATTTGAAACTGAGATAAAAATGTGTTGGAATTTGACAGCAACTATAACCATATACTGTGTACTGTACAGTGCATGGATAGAACTCAACTGGCTTTATTGTGAGTTGGAACATGGAATCCTCCTTCCCCCCATCTGATAGATGAAGTAGTGTGTCAAAAAAAAATCACAATATGGTATTATAGCGTGTGTATTGTGTATACAGGCTCCAAGGAAAAGCTAAATCAAAATCAATTTACCTTTTCTCATCTGATCTGAGTCATCTGAGAGCTGCTGCATGCTGGTTGGTGCTGGTAAAAAAAATCATGATATGAAAAAAAAACATTTCAGATTTAGATTTTTCTCGTCGTCTCGTCTTCTTTAAAAAGGTCTTAAAGTCTATAAAGTTCTTCAAAGGCAGAAGCCGAAAGAATTCTTTTCTTCTTACTTTTGTCACTAATCATAGTGACTAAGTATTGATTAAGGAACTTTAGAGACTTTCATGTCCATGGTTTTTGGAGGTCTTTACTTGAATATTTGTTTTATTAATAATTTTCCTATGTTCTCTATATTTACATGATAACATGATTTGAGATAATTTTACCGCAAGATCAGTCAGATTATTTATTATTTACTTTTTTTATCAACAGTTTTTGGTTTTATCCAGTAATTGTTATCGTTTCCCATATACCTTTTGAAGAATTTACATACAAATAATGCACGTACTTATAATGTTGCATGCGCAAGGGAAAAATATCGTTTCGAGTGATGTTCGGTCAAAAGTCAAGAGTCAATATGAATCATCTGACATCGTGGTCTTTGGACTGTCAGCATGAAATGTTCCACTTTAAGGTATTCTTGACCTCAACCTTTGACAGCCATCATAACTCTGTCAAATAGAACCCACGCTGAACGTGATTTTCTCCATTATTATTATTTGTTGCGAGTATATGTACTGTCGACCTGAGAATGCAAAGGGTTTTTCTCCACCTTAATTTGACAGCTCTTTTGATTTGTGTTTGAATCTCTCTTTCTCTCTTTTACCAAAGGAAAATTTAAAACAAGCTGTCTATCTGTATATGTATAAAGTCAGTTAGTAAAAGTTAATAAAAAAAGATGTTTTACAGATGTGTATATTGTTTTTTTACTGCTTATGCAAGCAGAGTATGTATTGTATTTGATATTCGTAATTTTAATAGTCCTTAAATTGCATATATACATTTTGACGTGACATGAATGAACTTTGAAATCTCTGAAATGAGAACAAAATTTTACATCTGAAACGTTTCATGTATTTAGATACCACAATACAACATTCATTAGCACATATTTTATACATATATTTATTATTTATTTATTTATTTATATCATTCTCACAAAGGTCAATCAGAAATTTGTGGGGATTGCCTTGAATATTTTTCGTACTTCTTGTATTCATTTGTAATATTTATTAAAGTGTGTAATAATTACACTGTAATTAAAAATATTTTGAGCTATATGCTTTGAATTCTTCTACATTGTATATATATTTTAGTCATTAGAATGATCAGAAATTCCCAAACTACATTGAGAATTTCTCATAGTCAGTACTGGATCCTTGATTGTTGTTGTCAGATCCGCCAATTTCTGGATATCTTCAATATTCAGTCGAAATGAGGAAGCTCTTTCCCTTGTTGAAGGACTAAGACTTTCAAATACATAATTTCCTGGTGTTGTTGTTGTTGTAGTTGCTGGTGATGTTTCTAATTTGGTCAAATCTGGCATGGACAAAGACTCGCGTCTTTTCCTGGGTGCCATCAAGTTTGTATTTGTATTTGTATTTGTATTTGATATTGGACTGGGGCAACTGGATTGAAGACAATTATCAGTGAAAATCTGAGAGTCACCTCCTCCTAAAAATGTCATTTCATACGGGAATGGAACCAATTTCCTCACAGGTGCTGGAGAATCCTTGAGGATGTCAAATATCCGAATTTCCGGTGGTACGTGTGATCGTTGGGGTAATGAACTCTGACTCCTTTGTATATTTTCCTTGTCTTTTGTCTCAGTAGGAGCCGAGTCAAACTTGAATTGAGATTCCAATTTGGATTGAATCATCCGACCAGACATTTTGATTTGTGCCAAACTTTTCCTACGAATCCCAACAGACTCTTCACGTTGTTTCATAACTTGTTTAATGATGGCCACTTGAGACACTTGACTCCTCACTTGACCTTCCCCATCCTTTTCATTATCCGTCCTCGGGCCACCCCACGATCGAACATTCCAATTCCAAACGCTGTACATGGTCACGATCAAATTGAAGAAGGGCACAAGGAGAAATAGTAAGACTGTGGACACGGGGATTTTCAATCGATTCATCAGCACTGCATTCACACTCAATAATAATAGTTTGAGTCCAAATAAAGTACCAATAATATAAATGATCATTTCTGAACTTCCAACAGTCCAATCTCCACTTCTTTTCATCCCTTGAAAATCCCTTATAAATAGCACAATGGCAACCCAAAATAACCAGTCCATCCCTCGAATAGAATAAAAATACAATTTGAACAGGATCAGAAATGGGAATTTCCTCCACATTGTTGGACTTGAGAGCATGGCCACGTCATTTGTCAATCCTCCGAGGAACCATCGACGTCGTTGTTTGAGGAGCTTGGAGAAATTGTCCGGAGCATCCGTTTTACATTGAGCATTGGCCACCATCGTGATTTCAAAGGGCCCCGAGGACATCCCCATCAGGAGGAACGTCATGAACCGATCCTCACCCAAATGAAATCGATGATAGTCAATGGTTCTGGATTTATTCAAATCTATAAAATATTTGGGAGCCACATGTTGGAGAGCATTCAGTCGGATTAAACTCAAGGCACCAGGTAAACAAGTGACCGCACCCAAACTGGCTTCCATCGTCCTCACAAACATTTGACCTTCCACATACTCCGAGTCCTGTAGATACTGATACAAATTGAATTTCCGGGAGGTTCGACATGTGACGAGTCCCGTCGCACCTTTCAATTTGGGCTGTCTCATAGCCGAACTCACGAAATTATGAAGAGCAAACTCATGGAGTACAATGTCCGAGTCGATAAAGAGTACAAGAGTATTGGAAGCGGACTGAGGCTCCTCACCATACAGACTATTGATCAAATTAAATGTTTTCCCTTGAGTTGCACTTTTCCCTTCATGAGGGAACCGACAAATCGTCACACGAACACCTTCAATTATCCATTCAAGTCGAGGAGGGAAAATCATTGGACATGGATGATTGGGATTGGGAATTTGGAATTGATCTATAATTTCTCCAGCCACTTGTCCATTGAGTACATGAAGTTTCTTGAGGAGAGCCAAATATAAGCTGGACTCGTGTTCATCATCAAAGGAGAGGTACAGATGTTTTTTATGGGATGGGTAGTCGGAGCGAATGGCACTTTCCACAGCTCGAAATAGGGCATCCGGCTCTTCATTGTATATCGGCATTAGAATAATCACAGTCGGGAAATTATTCTCGTACTTGCTCATTCCATTATTTTTCTTCTCATAATTTTCATGACATCCGAGCTCCGTTTTCTTCCCACTCACATCCACTCGGATCATAAAGTAGATGCAGATGAGACAGGAGGTTCCAAAGAGAGCACAAACCAGAGTCAGATTCGCCCAGAATAAAATATTTACAAGTTGAATATGGCTGGAATTCTTGTTGTTGGTGGAGCTGGGGAAGGAGATTAAATCTCGAAATGATGTAATTATTTCAAAATTTAGTGTGGTGAGTAGTGTAGGGAGTAAAGAGAGACGAATTAAAGTGAAGAAAGTTGCAGTGGTTACTGTACAAATCCGGTTTTTCCATAATGTACATCCGCGGAGGATGGAGAAGAAGACAAAGAGAATGAGGATCGTTTGCACTACAAAGTCAAATAAGGCAATGGATGTGAATATCGTCGCACTCACTTGGAAAGCCAAATCCTTTTCCACTGCTGTTGATGTTGTTCTTCTCACTGTTCTATTCAATAGAATACCCGGATGATCCGACCAATTTACATCTGTTGTTGTTTGGTCGTTCTCGATGATGGATTCAACTACTGGATTTTCTGTGGTTTCCATTGCACTGATTCTATTTATATAGAAAAAACTTTGTGAAATAAACTTATAGAAATAAAAGATTGGGGTGATGACTCGGTGGTGTCGTGTTGTGTTGTGGTATATGGAAATGAAACTAAAATTTGATGACTTGTTTTGTCTGAGGTTGAACTGAGAACAAGGCGAGCTAGTCTGTGATGATTCTCATGATTCCTAATCGAAATTACGAATTTCTACTCATGATGATGATGATGATCAAACTTTTCATTTACTAAATAGTAGCTGGCCTTCATACGAAATAAACTTTAAATATAAAAATTATGCTAATAATCCAATGGAGCAATTTGAATATATAAAAATTCATATGTGTGTCTCTCTAATATGTATTAATTATTACATATTTATTTCCTATTTACATTTACACAAGCCTTTGATTTTTTTAATCTACATGAACTGGAAGTCAAGGAAGATTCTTGTACTTATATGTATAGTAATCATATTTAGAGTTAGTATTATTTAGGTCACAGACGACACACTCTCTCTTCAAAAAAATATTATCCCTTTTAAATTTTAAGAGTATAAAACTCTCATTTGAATTGAGTGTGAAGCGGAAGTTTATATGTAATGCTGAATCAAATGATAAAATGGAGAGTCAACACAGTCAACAGTCAACGTGGATTGGCAATAAGAAGCGTTTGAACATGATAATATTTGAGGTGTAAGGTCATTGAGGATCTATCAGTGCAGTTACTGTGTCAAGTTAAGTATATCGAAATTGTATAGATAAACCACAGACCTTGGACATTTTCCTTTCCATCTTTTACTCACTCACGACGATTTACTTGTGTATGTCAAGGTGAGACTGGACGTTGGCTGGATACGACATACAACTGACGTCTATGTAATATATATTCTTGAACATTATTCAATGAATGAGTTTTGATAAAATACACGTGGAGAATTTGAGATTTAAGAAGATTCGATAATTCAAGTTTATTCGAGAAAAAAAATGAAAAGGAAGAAGAAACTGTAACAAGTAAAGTAACAAAGAAAGCGATATAGTGGGGTTTTGATGGGGAATTGACACTGTGATCGTGAGTCAGTTTTCAATCCAAGATGCACCATTTCCGGATCCATAGCGTATAAATGGTTCATAGCTGGAGTCCAGACGGTAGTCGAGAAAGAAAATGAAGCCAACGAGTAGGAATTTGGTTTTGAAATCATTTAGACCTTTTTTAAGAGTGATGGTGTAGTCATAATGATTTGGTTCAATTTCATTATATTTCCTTGATGCCCTCGTAATCACTCCATAACGAATTTTCCGATTCGGACTTACTACTTTGAAATTAGTTTTTGTACAATTACAGTGTCGTTTGATGCGGAGAATCAATTGATTTTTCATGTCCAGAATGTTGTACTCCAAACAAAGTCCAAAGTAATGACAGGGTTTCCGCACAACGATTTTCCCCCAAAGTTGACCATTTAATGCCCTCATTCGAAACACTTCCTTCTGCCAATTTTAAACATTACAATTAAAACATCTTTTACACTAACAGACTAATTGTAAAAATACCTACAGACTATACAGATAGATAAAAATAAATAAATCGTTAGGTATTGATTGTGGGACCTCTTTATGAATGTAAGGCTTGTGAAGATCCACGAGGCGCCAGCACACTGATGTGAGATCAATTCGTTTTTTACACTCAAAGTACGTGGCGATTTCATCTCCTCCACTCAACACCACTTGACTAAAAATATTATTATAACGTCGGAGGAAAGGGACGAAAGGTGTATAATCATAGGAATAGTATAAAACTTCTTTCCCCACAGCCACTTTATAGTTTTTGGGTTCATTTAACTGTGAACTGAATGTGAGCTCTGTCCTCGGCTCTGGATAACGAAGGATTTTGATGTGATTGGCAAATTTCAATTTCCTTGCAAATTCATCATTTGGTACGGACGCTGAAATAATGAGGAACAACAACAAAAGGATCTGTTTCAGTTGAAAGTATTATGTATGAACAAAAATAATTAAGTTGTACAATTAAAGTAATTACCTTGGGGTGCCTTGGTTGGATGTCTGGGTGCTTGGGGTAGTCCAAGTGGATGATAAATCCCCATAGCCATTTTCCAATGGGATCTCCAGCGTTCCAGATTGTCCTCTCGTTCTTCTTTACTCGGCAGTGCATATAGGAATTTCTCCCAGAGATTTCTCGTTCGTTTGATTGGATTCCTTGTGGTGGGTGGGTACGGTAATTTGAGGGGTGGTTTCTTCCGTTTGGGCTTTGCTGGTTTATCCTTTTTCTGTCGTCGTTGTTCATCGTAATTTTGTTGCTGCTGTGCTTGATGTTGCTCTATCCTCGTTTTCTGTTGATTTTGTTGTTGTTTTCTCAATGCTTCCCTTTCAAATTGAGCTCCTCCAAGTGATGATTTACGCTTTCTCTCTCGTTCCTCCTTCGCTTTGCTGGCAAGTATCTCCGGATCCTCGTGTCTTTACTTTACCTTGTACTTTTGTCCAGTCAAGGACATGGGTGACTAGGAGGTTTTTTGGCCGTTTTGGGATTTTGGGGATAATTGGTCTATTCGCCCCGAGACCTGTGTCCACACGGGCCTGCTTGTATTTCTCCGCCATCTTTTCCCTCACTTTCCTTTCATTTCGTCACGGTCCACTGTCTTCTTCTTGTCATGTCCACTTTAAATCATTATTCTATATATATATTTTGTCCCTTCAAAATTTCCTTTAATAGTCCCAAACTTTGGGACCCAAAAAAGGTATTTAAGAGGAATCCATTTTAATCTCAATTTGTATACTTATAGTGTTGTAATAATATACAGAGTAGTTGTCAATTTGCTTGAGAAATTCAACATGGAAATTATTGATTATTAAAAATGCGAATGCATATCATGGATCTTATCATCCCTTCTCCCCCCGGCTGCCCCTACAGGAGGGGCGCAAAAAGGAGAGGGATGTCGGGCCTTGGATTTTTTGTGGGTTCAATTTCGATCGAGTATATTGAAACCAAATGAGATAGAAAAAAAATACGTAGCTATAGTATTTTTGATAATGAGTAATTAGTATGAAGACGAAGAAAGGTTACATATTTATGACATGATGCTACCAAATTTTTATTGCATAGAATAAAATGTATTCGAAATTCGAAGACCACGATGGGGGAAAAAAATGTATAAATTTAAAGGAAATTCGAAAGTAAAATCAGATGGATTTGATTAAAAGTCCTTCAAGGAAGATGAAGAAGAAGAAGAAGAAGAATTTACTGGCATCCACATGGTTTTCCATCAGAGTCGTTGACATTGGAGCATTTGTCACAAGACAAAGTGGCTTGGGACCAAAGAAGAGCTTGATCATCAGCCGCTGGTGCTGGAGCACAACTCAAATTGGACTCCCTCCCAGCATTATGTCTCCCATCGAATTCAGCACGGTAGCTGTAGTTTGGACTGCAGGACTCTTCTTGCCAAAACGCACAAGGAGCAATACAATTGACATCATCCCTGTATTGTTGTTGAACTGATGGTGATAGATTTCCATAGTAGTCACAGACGCCGCCGTGAATGGAGCTTCTATCCGGATTCCAGAACAAATCCCCATCAGCACTGCAAACTCGTTGTTGCCAAGTTCCACCATTACCATCAGCATTGGCAACGCATTGTCTATATCCCTGTTGTTGTTGTTGTTGTTGTTCACCACAAACACATTGTTACAGATAAATATACATAAATTGAGAAAACTGGGTGGATGAAATGTTAATATTTCCAACAACTACCTGGTAATTTAGAAATACCTGACAATCTCCTTCCAATTGACATTCATCTGGATTGCAAGCATTATCGTTGGGTGCTTCGGTTGTTGGGGCCTCTGGTTCGGGTTCATTACCGCCGTCGCAACCAGCTACAGCTGGATAATCACAGTATGAGGATGCTGGGTCTGGCCCAGAGTTGGAAACGTAATGAAGTAAACTTCCGTCGTCTTGGGTCGCACAGGGCATTTCATATGCGTTGGTTCCGGCCACACAAGCCACGTAATGTGTACACAGGGTTGGATGTGGGTAATTTCCATCGGCTATTTGAGTACGAGTCAAAGAGTAAGAGTTCAAATCCCAGCAGGACCGTAATTTTTTTTTTTACATAAATTTTATGTATTTGGAGTTAAAAATACGGAGAATCCAAATCACGTACCAAGTCCGGAACAATCGTAGTTGAAGTTGGCCACTCCGGCCTTATACCACAATGGATTACTCGAGCCCCGAACAATATCTATGGAATAAAGGGAAATCTCAAAAAAGGTCAAAGTCAAAATCGTAAAATTAAAATTAATTTTTTTTAAGGATTGACAATACATTTTGAAAATTATACCTTTAGCTCCTAAGCCAGTAACTGCGGCAGCTACGATGGCTAAAAGCAAGGAAATTTTGGAATTCATATTGTGTGAATTTTGATGGAGAGGAAGAGAATTTGAATTAATTTTTTTAATTTTTTTTTTTTTGTATATTGGCTAATTATTGAGAACAATAATAATTCCAAAGGACGATACATTTTCATAGATTTCGTCGCTTTATATACCTTTTGAAATTCAATGGAATCCTATATACAGTTTATTGGTTTGGAGCGTTATAATTCTTTGCACTTTGTGCTATCGTACCAGGGATTTTTAAGGATTACGCTTGAAAATCCTTTGATTTATTTAGTATTTACATAAAAATACAAAAACAACATTTTGCGAGCGTTTGATTTCTGACGGAGGTATAGAAGAGTTTGTTCAGAATTTTTCTTTATACAGATATATAGTTATAAGTATGAGTGTCCGGTGTGTAAATTACATACATATATCTGTATATGTGGCTTTGTGCAATGGTCAAAACGTCAAAAAACTCGGATAATTGCAACTGTCATTTTCTGTATCTCTCAGGTGAGATAATCAAATTTATTCTCATTCTTTGGATGTGTGAAACATATTTCATGCCTTTGCCCTTTTCCGCGTCCACTGATAATGCACTGACGCATGGACACACCCCATTTCAATTGGAATATGACGTGGAATGTGTGTTTCAGATTTAGTTTTTGTTCAAGTTAATCTGTTGTTTACGCGAGGGGAAGGTACAGAGAGAGAGAGAGGAAATCCATCCATGATGGTGATGATCCAGTAAACAGCGAAATCAATCACAGTTGTCACAGAATTATTAAGCTCAATTAAGCCGAAAACGTTGAGAAATCATTCAATTTGCTAATTCACGTAGGTAATCATAATTATTTCTCCTCATGTCAACTGATATATTATTACATGGATACAACTGAAAATGAACCAGCTTATTTTACCTTACACAACATGTTTTGTTCTCTTGCGTAAACTTCACATTCTCGGTACGCAAATAGACAAAGTGTGCTGTGAACACTTTTGGAGTAAGTATCGCCATTGTAAAATGTAACCAATAATCAAGTACTTACTCGAAATTCGGATTATATATTTTGACTTCGAGCTGCCGCGCTTTATAATTTAATTCTTCAACTTGAAACCTCAAAACTTTCAATTTTTCTAGAATGTAAGGATAAAAAGTTTACAGTGCGTTCAAAAATCATTTGGTTTTATATAATATAATACCAAACATTTTCGGTCCAGGAATTTTCCCGAATTTCATTTTGCAATTTTTTACTCTTTGAATCCCAAATACATGGGGAAGACGGTATGTTTCAATTTTCCGTATAGTACTGTAAAACCAAATGATGAAACAATGATTGATGAATTTTGTTTTAATAAAAGTCAACGTGTTTTATCACACTGTTGAGAAAAGTTTTCAGTCTGTATAACGAATTTATTTAGGAAATCTGATGGTCATTGCAAAGTTTTCATACATTATCGTGGATGGTAGATTGACGATCGAATGCAATAAATATTTACTCTGCTTTAACAAGGAAAACTCACTAATAATCATGCAAATAGTAAGTACGCACTACATACAGCACTCACCGAGTACACAGAATAAAAAAAGCGTATGCAACACATTTGTTATCTAGAAAAAACATATATTTAAATACGGAGTTGTAGGAAGCCAATAAATAAATTCAAACGCACAAGCGTTTGTAGTAAAACTTTTCATGAAATTTTGTGGTGTTGGTAAACAGAAAAAAAGTTTGGAAATTGCGAATGCATTATTAGATTTATACATTTATTTATACATAACTATGTCTCGACTAGACTCGAAATTCCAAAATAAGCAGGAAATGTTCATGTTCATATTCTACAATCTACAGGATTCCAGTATATAAATATAACATATGAACATGTATTTTTTGGCTATTTGGGGACAAAAAAAATCGTATTCGTACTCCGGTCACGTTCAGAGTCCAAGCTGCTTTCCATATTTATTAAACTCTCACTTCAGTATCATGAAAACCAAGTGCCCAAAAGAAAGAAAGTTAGTTATTTCCTTCATTTTCATCGTTTTTAAATAATTCATTTGGGGAAATTGAGGGGAAAAGTACAAGACACATTTTTTGATTTGAAAATGAAATTAATTTGTCTAACAGTTCTATTCTTTGCATGCATCATCGGTTTTTATTCATTCGATGTTCTGGCTCTGTCGTGTAAGCTACACACATTATGTACATATCTACATACTATCCATTTTTTCGACAGTAAATATTTTAATGGATTGGATTTCTGAGATTGCAGAAACTGTTTAAAATCCCTATTTTATTCTCCATTTTAGGTGAGGAAAGGGAAAGTGGTCGACCTTCCAAGCAATTCAATTACGCAATGATTCAAACACAATTTAATTTCGTCCACTCGAGGGTTTTTCCTGGTATACTTTTGACTTATACGTCTCTCTCCATCATACATTATAAATTTACCTTTTCCCCAAGTATTTAATTGCATAGGTAAATATTTGAAGTTCAATGGGATTTTTTAAAAATAATTTGTCAAGGGCAGAAGAACAATTGAATCAAGTCTCACAGAAATTAATAGGAAATAGTAATGACAGTCGAGTGGACATGTCTCAACCTCGACCAGGAATCTTTGGTTTCAACCCCTACGCGATAACATATAATGTCCTGGTTGACAACTATACGGAGGAGTCCCTCGCATCACTTAATAAATTTAATGAGGAATTATCTTCTTGTTTCATTGACCGAATGAATTATTACTACATTCGAGGCAATGCATCAGACCCAATCACTTCAACAACTGTACAGACAACAACGAGTTCAACTACTGAAAAGTCCACGGACTCTTCCACTCGTCCGACTGACTTGACTCCAGTAAGACATTTATTTTTAATTGATTGCTGTCACATTCAAAACGGTTCCTAAATTTTGTACCTAATTCTTTTGCACTGATTATTTTACGAGGACGACGGGATTTATCAGTCCATCGTAATTTCTCCAGGCTCATTTCTTCTTTTAGCTGCTTTGACGGGGATCATTGACATATTCAGCCAGTACATCCTCAGACAGTCGAGTTGACAAAACCTTTTGTTATTATTATAGGTCGGTATTTAAATGTTATTTAATACTTTTGTTATCATTAAGGATAAGCGAAAGCAATACCTACAGCATAGGGGCATTCAAGTCGAAATAACTTCATAGCGAGAATAGTCAGTAAGTGTTG
>JAIUND010000392.1:0-75751 GCA_034699125.1 Gisinianus flammeolus | reverse complement strand
GTTCGGGGGGTAACTGCAGTATTTTTATACTGATCCCATTTTGCACGATAAATAAAGACAATACAATACAATACAATACATTCATCTTGCATGTTTCCATGTTTTTCCCCTCTGAGTCCGTCCTTTGTCTCTGTCAAAATCCTTTGATCTCCCTCCGATGGAAGCTCCAAACAAAATCCCTACTTTACTATATTTAAGGATTAATGATAAAAAAATATATCTATCATAAACTATTTTTTTGTTCAAAGCTGGAAACAAACAGGCCAAATCTCTCTGATTGACTTGTGCAAGAGTCATCAAAATGAAAATAAAAAACGGTCTATCTGTACATGAAACTCAGAGACATAAAAGACAAAAGTATCTGTGTGTATTTTGCGTTTGAACTGTGCAGGCAAAGTAAATTCATAAAAAAAAAAATGTTATAAAAGAAGCATGTCTGAGCATTCACTAATGGTACAAAAAATCGTTGATCCTTTTTGTCTATTATATTAATATATGATCTCATGTCAAATCGAAATGACTTTTGTAGATCAATCTCGTTATTATACAGAGCTGCATTTCCCTTCAACCGATAGGATATATGTACATGTAAAAATAGAATTCTTACCTGTTGAGGGTAGGTGTAGAGTGGTGGGCAGGATTTGGTGCTACTTCGACTCCCACGACTGTCCCATCGAGTAATTTGAGATTTGGATATGGTTTGTGGGTACTTGGATGTGTAGGAGCGACCATATGCATAGCTATGCACATTCCCTTTCCCATTCCCTTTCCCCGTTGTCCTAGTCAAATGTGGAGTGTCAAAACGCTCGAGGTCACCCCAGTCCTTTCCTTTCCTTCGCCGAACGTAGTAGCGGTAGATGACGATGGTCATGGCCACTACCAAAGCCAAACCTGTCCCCGTCGCTGCTCCCAACACGGCGGATGACACCATTTTGATTGATGATTGTGGTGATATGAAGAATGCTGAAAATCATTTAAAATATTCATTATTCAATTCATTCATTCATTCATTCAAATTATGTACCCTACAAACAGATGTATTTTCATTTTGTTCACAATTCACATCGTTTTGTTTGAAATTTACTCGAAAATTCAAAGGTTATTCCGGGGTCAGAAGTCCTGTGTGTACGATATGTGAAATGACAGAGAGAGAGAAAGAGAGAGAGAATTTTTAATTACATCGTAAAAGCTTCGAGAAATACACACATAAAATATTTTCATTGACAAACAAGAGCTCATAAACTTTTGTTTCCCACTTCTTTCCACTTAAATCTTCCCCCGTGTCAAAATTGGAGTAGGAAAATGAAAATGAAAGTCACCATGAAAGGGCAAAGATGAAACGGGAGCTTATGTAGAGTCACTATCTATTTGGGAACTGTACCCATGTTGTTTTCATCAGTGGGAGAAGGCTCAAGTGAAAGGCCTGAAGGCTCTTCAAACACAAAGCCATCACCACCACCATTCGTAGTATTAATACTGAGAGAGAGAGAGAGAGAGTAGGAAGTGGAAAATAAAATAAAGCTTTGTGTTGACTATAACCTTGGTCCTTGGTGAAAGAGTGAGAGAGGTAGAAAGTCATGATTTCTTCAGTTGAATTCCTCCGTACTACTGGACACTTCTAGCTAAATGTATTGTTTGTGTATTCCCTGATTCAAGTATTCGTTTCGTACAAGATTCGATCTGTAAATATTTAATAATGCTAATGGAGTGACTCTTTTGTGCATTAGATTTACATTAGAGAACTGGACAGAGACGAGTTACGAGTACAAGGGAAAAGCAAAGGCTCGTATTTAAATAATGAAAGTCTACAACAATCTACAATCTACAGCCTACACAATCTCAAGACACACAGAAATGCCAGAGTTCAATTTCCTACCTCCGTCCCAAAATTTCTGTTGTTGTTTTCAGCTCCTGTACTCACACACACACATTTTCAGGTCGATTATATTTAGAACAACCAACATTGTTTTTAAATCCTTCTTCTATGGTGTTTGTGTATAGGATGGGTTTAAGTGCATGGAAATTTCATTTGAAGAAGTGAAAAGCTCTCCATTAAAATTACCATAGTAAACAATGGGAGGAGGAGGGAAAAGCTCTTTAAGGATTTTGTTTTTGCATGTTTCATTTTTAGATCCTTCCTGAAAAAACGTCAACGTGTAAATTAATAATGTATGGGATGAGAATAGTTGAATGAATGCAAGGACATGTCGTCAAGTCAATGAAATCATTCTCAAACATGAGTTTGCTTGAACTGGGAAGAGGCGTTTCAAAGGAATCCGTCGGAAATTTTCAATTCAGGATTCAAAATGCGAATCGTGAATTGTGAATCACGACATTCTCACAAGATCAAGAAATCCTTTGATCTATAACTGAAAGCAGGAGTTGAAGCACACTATGAATTTCAAATACTTTTAAAAGGCTACAGTTTGTTTTTACGCTGAATATTTAATCAAGACATTCCTCACAGTGACATTCAAATGTGATTTTGAGTCCTAAAATTCCGAACCATCCTAACCAAAATTTAGTAAATTAAATTTTAAATCATCATTTTGTATTGTATCATTTGATTTAATCGAATGAAAGAGCCCTAATGAATCGTTCAAAGCACTTTGCATCTGCACTCGTTTTATTTTTATCACGGGCAGATCTTGTCAAATTTCGTTCAAAAACAACTGAGAAGCCTACAAATGTCAACTTCATTTGTACAGCTTCAAGTATCACAGACGAAAAATCCAAATCCAAGGGAAAACGTGTGCAAAGTTTTGAATTTCCAATTCAAAAAATTTCAACAGTGTAAATATCGTAAACAGTGAAAGGGAAATCCAGCTGTCGTCAAAAATCCGCTTGGGATATTCCAAATTCCTCACATTCCGCAATCTCAAAATTCTGGAAGAAATTCAAATGGCGAGTAAGAAAAGAAGGTCAAGTTGAAGCGGAATGTAGAGAAACAAACAAAGCACTTTGGGATTTGTCACTGAGAGTTCACAAATGAGAGATTCTTGTCAGTAGCTCAAACTCTGAAATTCTAACTCAAATTCAGTTCAATTTTCAAATAATCCAATGTTTGTTTGAGGGAATTCTCACTCAAAATATACAAACATTACAATCAAATCTCCCTTCCAATCATCGCCCATTCCCTAATTCCATCCTTTAAAACTCGTGTTCAACAATTCTACACATAAATATCCACTCACTTCCGTTCCTCGTAAAAAACATTCCGAGTCGGACATATATTATTTGATCAAAGGAGAGAGAGAGAAAAAAAAAAGGGCTTTGAAAATGAACGTCAATTATTGTCGCAACAAGATTAAATGTGAAAATTGTTTGTATTTTGTAGTCGACATAAGATGTAGCAACAAAACTCTCGTAACTTTCCAACCGCCATACAAAACCCTTTTTCATTTCTCTCTCTCTTTCTCTTGGAAACTTCAGAGGGAGAGAGAGAGTGTGTGTGAAAGCCAAAGAACGGCAAAGAAAACGTTACAATTTCATTCAACTTTCAAGAGAGCCAGAAGGAGAAAGAGAGAGAGAGAAAGGGGAGAACTTGCAACTACGAGTAAAATACCAAGTTGTGCCAGAAATGGAAGTAAATATGGGATTTGATCTTGAGCCCTGTAGAGTAGTGAGAGTGAGCTCGAGTCCAGAGATAAGAGAGACCATGCAATGAGTGCAGCTCTCACATGCTTGAGCAAATGAAAAAGGTATATGCATATTTTTTCTGTATAAAAACTGTACATGGGGTGCTGCGTGGGTGTAGAAAATCTTTGTGCGTCATCATCAGTTCAACTACATATGCAGAATATACTGTACTTTAGTTTATGTGGTGTGAATGTGGAGTAGTGGATATCTCGGCAATTTGAACGCAGGCCTAATGTAATGGAGACCATATTTGTTTAGACAAATACCCATTCGTCTACTCTACAAACGAAACGACCAATATTTACGAATTGCGAGCTGATATGGTCGGACATTGTACAGGTATATTCTTCCAACTAGGTAATATCTAATAAAAAACAACATTTCTGTAGTACACTGTGCCTGCAAAAAAACTCGAGCTTTTTTCCTATTTTTCTTGGAATATATATTGTATAGGAAAAAGGAATCAGTGGGACTTGAGCAGAGAAAGTGAAAAGTAGAAAGTAGTAGAGGAGAAAGCAGTTGAATTCATTTTCATTCTGGTATTGGTATTGGAAGGATTCCGAGTCAGACGAGGATTTCTATTGGAATTAGTTGTGTAAGTTGGAGAGGAGAATGAAAGAGAAAAAACATGTCTCCATTAAAAACACACGAATGTGTGTATTTATAAAGGTAGACCCAGTCAGAGTCATCCAAGCTAGTAAATTCTATTTGAGGGATCAATTAACAAAATTACAGTGTTTGAGCTCCAGTCTGGGATACGACGCCATACACACATTTTTCCCTTCTCCCTCTCTCTGTCTCTGTCTCTATTTCCATTTCACTTTCCGGATGATTATTTTTCTTTCCCTTTCTCTTCTTTCACCTTCTTTCCCTCGGATCATTGGTTCATTCGTATATCTACACACTAACATATTTTTTGACTCAAGTACAAAGTACATGTAAACAATATCCATTTTGGATTATTTTGGTTTCCAGTTTACACAGCTTTTCCTCTCCGTCTGTCTCTACTCGTATGTCAGTCTGAGTCTCTGTCTCGGCCACCTTTCACTTTCTCAAATCTCAACATGAATTCCAAACTATATCATTACTACAATTATTTGGACAATAAACTCAATTACGGTCAAATAACAGATTTTTCTTTTCCATACAAATTATACAGTTTATTTCCTTCTCTATTTTTTACAATGGAACCAACTAATTGGTTATGTATATTTGAACGGAAATCCAAGCAACAATTTTCCTGGGTCACATCCAATAATTTATCAGCCAAGCTACACACACATGTACATTTTGGTTATTTTGGTTACATTTGGTGTTATCGAAAGGATCTACATCCTGAGCAACTCGGACTCAAATCGAAGGAAACATGGGGAAATCGATGGGGGGACAGCGTGTGTAATCCAGAAAAATTACTTGGGTATTAACTTGAACTTGCAAGGGAATTATGGCTAATGGGCTTATGTATATTGTGGCGTGGCATGAAGGAAAAGCTTTTGCTCAGGTCCATTGAGCGATATACGGCGCCGACCATGGCCATGGCTGTATGTACATATGACTGGATCAGCAGTAAAACTAAAGGAATTGATGAAATGAACTAAGGGAAATTAAATGTTGTTTTTATGCCACATATATCTATCGTGTGTGTATGTGTGTGTGGATTCCTTTACACACAGCTCATATACGTTTAATTAACAAGCTGGATTCTTATGCTTGGATAATAAATTGATCGATCAGAGCGGACTTTAGAAAGCCACTTGGATCCTTTTTGAATTATCTATAGAGCGCAAGATGAACTGTATAAACTGTATTAAGAGTGGAAGTGGAGGACACACACGAGGAATGGAATTCCGAATTCACATTAGTTGGTCCTCGTACAAGTAGAACTACTGATGCATATGGTGGAGTGTCACTGGTATTAGACTCACTCTTAACTTTCCCCGCCCACGCAAACACATTACAAAACAACACAGAGAGACCAGAGGCACAAGCATCTCCTCTCACACGTACACATTTCCTGAGGCACTCAATACAAATACAAATACAAATATTCCCATGCATTTAACAACACAACACACCACACCACATTTTCTTTCATTTAAATGTACTTTTGCCCATATGCCCACCACCATCACCATCACCACGAAAAAAAAAACAAATCCATTTACTTCCCTGACATGTGGAGACACCATACACAGACTACTTTGACTTGTCCAAAGGCATTTGCAAAACTTCATGTCACACGACGAACGAAGAACGAATGATGTGAATGCCTTTGATTCTCTTCATTCAAATCCTGGTCACGTTCACAATGCAAAAATAAGGCCTTCAGCTTTTTTTTTTTTGCTTTTTTTTGTGTGTGTGTATGTGTGAAGAACTCTTTGATTATTGTTTGTACAGATAGTGGAATTTGGATTTTGATTTGGATTTGGACTTGTTGACAACTGCATTTCCTTATTCATTCAATTCTATGAAAATGGAATTCAGGATATGATTCAATTGGCTGTCGCGAGTATTTTGAATTTCTCTGGGGTGTGTTCCCGTTCTGACATTCAAAAGAACTGTCCATTTGTACATAAATAGACGAATTAAATAGTATTAAAATTGCATGAAATTCTCACTTTGATTTTCATGATGAGATTTGTGTTCATACAGAGCGTCAAAGCGCGCAAGGATTTTTTGAAACGTTGAAACTCCGTCCCCCGAGACAGATGAAGTCTGTAATCGTCGGTGTAATTGTAATTAAAAAGTTAGAGAGCGTGTGTATGGCATGATGTTAGTGGTACAAGAGACAGAGAGAGAGAGAGAGGGGAGCTTTTTTCTCGTTCAAATTTAAAACCTTAAGACGTGGTATTTCGTGGAAATCTGCACCGATCCTCCCTCGTGTGCATTACTGTCAAATGAATTGTTTTGGGAAAATTAATTAAATGGAGCGTACAAGTTGAAAAGAAGGAGAAAGTACGTGTACGATGGTTGATGATAAAACAATGGTTGATGATTGGATGTGGATTTGAGCATTCCTCACACACTCATGGACCACTTGCTCAAATGTATGTGCAGGAATCAAATTTTGAAAACAACGACCGAATTCTGTGCATCTAACAATATTCTATTCCTTCCTCACTATTTTACATGGATATTTCACCATGGACTTAGATTAGAGTTTATTTACCATCAAACAAATTTTTGAATTGTATTTTAAGCATTTCATTATTCCCAAGCACACACGAATCTCATTTTAGTTGTCTAAGATATTTAGTGTGGTGTAACGACATTTTTAAGTTGTAAATACCTACATATTTCGGTGCAGAGTCGTCTTGGATTGAGAAGATGAAGAAGAAGTTTTGAGGTCGTTGAATTTAATTTCGTGCTGATTCAAAAGATCCAACTTTTTGATTGTTTTCGACCCAATTCCCATTTCCTTAATTGCAAGTCAAAAGCTTTAGTTATTTCGTCTTTACAGTCTAGGGTTTCCTTTTGAAGGAATTGTATTGAGCTTTCTACTTGGAGCTATTGTGAAGTCAGGAGGAGTATAAACACAACAAACGTGATTTAGAATGTTTAAGGTTTTCCAATTAACAATTGTATTTGATTTTTTTTCTAAGTCTTCTCATTTCAGAGGGAATACTATAGGATATTTGTAATGGAAAACGAGTGGATCGAGTTGACTTGTTTATGCGAAAATGTGTGGTTTTCATCATTTATAAATAGCTTACAGCTACCTGGGGAAAAATTATCATGGATTTCATTATGCACATTTTCTTCATCAAGTGACTGCTGGAATATTTATTAAAAACAGGTTTTGGTTTTTTGGTTTTCCACAATGTGTGAACGTATTTTTCTTTTTAAACCATGAGAACTTGACATTCTGTATTTCCTCTATTCGTGATGAGTAATGAGAGAGAAATCAAACTCTGTTGATTCAGACAAGGAGAACAGAGAAATAGAAAAACTATTGAAAATGTTTTGCAATATAAAAAAGAAACTCATTATTTCCTTTTCTTTCCTTATTGTTCTATCGATGGGAAATATTTGGCATTAGTATTGATGAAGTAATTAAGCGTGTGTGAACGCGAGAAAGTATTGTAGTTCAATGCAATATCATTAATTGCATGTAACTGTCAACACGTATTTAAAAACGATGTATGCAACAAAAAAATAGTCAAAAGAAGTGAAGAAAGAAACTTCATTTCAATTAAGTTGGAGAATGAGATCTCATTGTTAATTATGTTTCATTATTTTTCCGCTGATTGTGACTATAAATACCTACTCGAAATACTCGCAGAGTGTGGATCCACTAAAATCTACTAGACAATCTTAGTAATTTGTAATTCGTCATTTATCACCATCTGTTTTCTCTCCTGATTTTTCTTTCCCATGTGTGTGTGTGTGTTTGTGTGTGTGAATTCCCATCCGAATGTCAAGCAAAAAGGAACGCATAGAATTCGACTCCAAAATAAATCCTCTCGAGTATGTATTTTAATTAGTGATCCGATTTCCAATTAATTGAATTTGAAAATACACAAACCCGAAACAATTTTCTATCCGGACTTTCCCTTTCCATATCATCATTTTACATAATGTGTCTTTCTTTCACATTTGTATTTCTACTGCATTTTCCTCTCCAACTCCCAACAGACTCCTTGTTTTATATTTCCCTGTGTAATCAATACCAATTAAATTACATTATCGTCCTCGTAAAAAAGGAAAAGGGAAATTCCTTAATATTTATTTATCTACCAAAATTATTTTATTCATCATTACTTTTCTGTAATAAATCTTATTCATTTCCCATTTAATATTGTCAGTACTCCACAAACACGTAAAATCTACAATTATCTATAGAATCTAATGATCTAAACGCAGTAAACACATTTTCAATTAGTGTAGCCTTCCCATTCGTTTACCCTTTATACTAAAAAGTTTTGTAGTCGGTTGCAGACTAATCAAATGAAGTTAACAAATGACAACCTTGAAATCCAAGCTGAGCTAAACCTTCAAAATATAAAAGGCATTTCCTTTTTTTTGTTCGTCACACGACCAAAAATTGTCGTCATTGACACTGTCATTGAGATCCCTTTTTGTCATCCAAATTCTAGATTCCAGAGTGTCTACGATCAATTGCTTTGTTTTTTTTTATGTTTGCCAATATCAATATCAATAATCCCTTTCGTATTCATTTCCTCAATGTAATAACTGTTGTTATTATTACACTCTTTTGGTCCCTTTGAGAGTTCATTTCACCGAATTTCCATGGAGAGAGCTGTCAACGCTAATTTGAAAAATGTGCATGCCAAATCTGTCTCATCTATTCAATATGTTCATGACGACTTTCTCTTCTTAGCCTGACAGCGGCATGCATGTGCAGGCATGTTACTGGTAGGTATGTGTGCGAGTTGCAATTCAAAGGAGAAATCGTGTGTAATTGCGGTGATATAAGACATGAAACTAAACTGTGGGAATTATACTCAAACATACAGATATAAAAACTGGTGAGACTCCCGCCATAGCTGAAAACGACAACTGGAAGGACAAGGCAGCCGCAAAATAGTGAAGACAACTCACCACCACAAAGACCAACTCACTCACAAAACTTTGTTTCGTTTCATGTCATGTGACGAGAGAAAGTTTTCCGCGTGAATGTAAATGTGAATGGACGATTCCGCGAGTATGTACATATTAGAATGGCTGTACATGATATAGATACATTGTAAATAGGTATGAGCACGGAATGTGCAGGGACTTGGGATTTACTTTTGAAGTGTTTCAAAAGCAAAACTTTTCCATCATATCATTCACATGAAACACACAGCATGGATTTCATGTATTTGAAGACGCCAAATGTGTACAATGGACTAGACGTAATCAAATTATCCATATAAAATAATCGTGAGGATACAACTCAACTGCTGTACTCGTGTACACCAAAAGAAATGTCATTTGTTTTTTTACAGAGAAAGTAAAAGTATTTATCGAGTCTCATTATGAGTATTTGCATTTGCTCACAGATAAATTCCCTAACATTCAAAAAACAATGTACCTACTGTACACTCAACTTTAATGAGTTGTTTCGTTTGGAATTACATATTAGTTTTGAAATTTAAATTAGGATGTTTCCATGAGGCAAACCATGAATCAACTTGGTAAGGTGACTGGAGTTTTTGAAAGAGCCAATTAATATTCCTCAGGAATTTTACGTTACAGTTGACTTTAAATAATTGTACGTGAGTCGAGTCTTTTTGTGACCACAAATTTGGATTTCGAGGTCACCCACTCATTTCCACATTTCCATCCTTCCAAACTTCCTGCCTCTCTATTCAGAGTTTCCAGGACTCTTCACAGTAGACAATGGGAAAAGAGAAGATGGAGATGACCGGAATATAATTATTTCAATTCCTCTCTGAAACCTACTGGAAATTCATTCTGGAATCCCATATAAAAAATGGAAAGTTGAACTCTAAAGTTCTCTCATGTTTTTACATGGGTAAAGAAGCTGGAGTCACACCATTTTATTCTATCTGTATTTATAACCTGAAACGAAAAAGGGGCAGTGAATAGAGGAAAAGGAACACAGAAAAAACAACTACAAACAATCAAGCACAAATATATTATTCCTTCGTCTTTGTTTTGATAAGGCGTAAATTCCGAATTGCAATTCGATAGAGTTCAATTCAGCAAGGAAAATAAATAAAATGTTCCTCAAAATGTTTCCGAAAATGTTCTTTGAGTTTCCCACTCTGTTTTTTCCTATCAAGAGCTTCTGTTTTGTTTTTTGTTTTTACGGAACTCTTGGTTAGTTTTAATGTAGGAGCTGATTATAATTTATTGGATTCAGAATCCCAATGAAGGTATATCGACCATGCCATTATTCAACACAGATACCTCTGAAATTGTTTACATTCAAGGGGAAGCGTGTATAGCGTATTGAATTGTATAATTTACACAGCCGTAATTATCCATTCGTCTGTACTATACACCATAGAACATTCTATTGTGTGTGTGTTTGTTCCTGCAATTAAGTTGCGTAAATATTTACTTGAACCCTTCTGCTCTCATACTATACTATACAAATTGATGATGGTTATTGGGGGGGAGGGGGGAAGGATTTGGAATTCCGAGGAGACCTCTAAAAAAAGTAAGAACAAACTGTATACAGGCTGAGATGCTTTCTCTTGCTCCTCAAATGTGATTGCAATTGTAAATATAAATATAAATATAAATGCGAAATTGAGGGAGAGTCGAGGTCAAGGGAAAATGTAATATAAAACGGAGTATAATGGTCATTGGATTCACATGAAGTCATGAAGGAGCAGCAAATATGGAAATAATGAACGTGAGCTCATTGAGTGTATCCTCTCACGAAATGGACAATGTCAATTATTCAAATGAAATTACATACATATATACATACCTACCTACATAAGTACATACATTCTCTCCACCCCACACACTGTCATATTTCCTATCGATTTTTTCATTTCTTTCCTCCTTTCCCCCAATTTCAACGTCTTATATTTTGAGGTCTTGAGCTATCTGGAGAAATGGCCATAAGAATTGTAGAAAACCTTTGGTTGTAATACTGAATTTTAGTTAGTGTGATAAAACTGAAGGAAAGTGTAACTGGCTTATCATCTTTTATATCTTATTTCTAACCCAGCACTGGTGTTGCAGCAATAGCAGGAGCAGGAGCATAAAGACAAAAATATGAGCTTTCTCTCTCTCTCTCTCCCTTTTTCTCTACTTGTTCAGAATACCCGGGAAAGAGATTCCCCGTGTGTACAGAGGGTCATGCAAGATATTAGGACCACTTGTTCACGTACTACTGTGGACAGATCTTTTGTTTTACGGGCATAACATGATATCCACGGTAAACTTGATGCTACTTCCTCGGGATGTATTCGAGTTTATCTCCCTCCGATATCACATTCCTGAGAATTCCAGTTTTGAAAATCACTTGTTTAAAAACAGAGTTCCCCAAAGCCTGTTTTTCACTGTTTTTCAGAATGTTCGGATTTTTATTTTTATTTTTCCTGGATTTAAAAATAAGTCAAAACATTGCCAAAGCTTGGACATTCTCGGTGTACGTATTCTACACATTGACAAAAAACTCTCATCTCCAAATTCCTTGAAATGACTGCCCTACGGCATCCGATACACGAAAAAACGCATCGACACTTTTTAAAACATTGTTTCTTATGGAGAGAACATTTTTTGCCTCATTTTTCATGTGCACTCGCGACGATTGCATCCAAACCCGTTGAGCAATCAACCTGAACTTTTGCAAAAGCGTAAATAACTAATTCAAGTCCCCAAAATTACATCTAGCGGTTTTTGAAATTGAGGGGCGGGGGAGGGGGGACGTCGGAAACCGTAGAAAACAGCTTTTCAAACAAGCGTTTTTCAAAACTGGATTTCTCAGGGATGTGATATCGGAGGGAGATAAACTCGAATACATCCCGAGGAAGTAGCATCAAGTTTACCATGGATATCATGTTATGCCCGTAAAACGAAAGATCTGTTCAGAGTAGTACGTGAAAAAGTGGTCCTTATATCTTTCATGACCCTCTGTACATACATTTATTTGGATATTTTGGAGGTGGTTTGAAGATTGAAGGTTATGTAGAGTAGTGCACTGAGGATGGGTAAAAAAAGGACAAGTGTGTAGCGTGTAGCTGGGAGCTGCGGCAATTTAAGTTGGAAATTTGCAAAGCACGTAGGAAAAAGTAAGGAGCTTCTTCTTCATCCCAACGGAGTCATTTTCAATTTTGACCAGCTGTATGAGAAATCTTTGAGCAAATATCTAAGTATATAGATATATATATGTATCGTATATGTAGAGTGTAGAGTTTATCATGTGACTGAATTGCTTAGAGACATGGAGAGAGATAAGAAAATGAAGGGTATCAGTTTTAGAGAGTTATACACTTTCCGTTTCTATGTCTATTTCTAGATATATCATTTCCCTGGGTCCAAGCTCGTCAGTGAAGAAAACGGAGTGAGAGAGAGAGATGTTGCTCGTGAAACAATGAATGCCAAATGAAATTCTGGTTTGCTCAACGGTGAGATTGTTTTCCCTTTCCCTTTGCTTTCTCTCTCTCTCTCTGCCTCTGTCTCTATCTCTGTCTCGGCCATGTCCTTTCATTCGGATGCTGCATCCATATAACAGAAAACCTACACGCGTTGGCCTTGTTCTGTAATTCTTAACACAGCGAAAGAGAAAAAGAGAGAGGGAGAGAGAGAGAGAGAAAGTTCTGAATGGATTTTCTTTTTGGATTTGTGGAAAGAGAAACGTCTTTAGTCTCCAGGTATTTGTCTTTATATTATATGTGTAGGTATTTTTTTTAAGTGAAACGTGACCAATGGAAATCAAACAAAAAACGGAGAAAATGTCCAAATTTAGCTTGATCGATGTTCCATTAGGTTTGGGAAGAAAATGGAAAAGAAATGAGACGAAGGACTGGAATTCCAAGCAATATCAGTATTTGTTTTTCCCTTTCCTTTTCCTTTTCCATTAGGACTGTAAACACTTCAGCCATTGTCTCTTTCTCTTGTGTCTCACGAGGTTTTCCACGATTAGTCTCTCATATATATATATATATTCTGAAGAGTTTTTGACCACTTCAACGTCCAAAATGTTTTGGATGCCTGGGAATTTGTAAAACATTTCCAAGGATTTTTGTTCAAGATCCTTTTAAACTTAAACAGGATTTATTTCAATACGCCATTGAAATTCTAGCAATGGATATAGATATAAATATCTCAATGGCAAAACTTGAATGGAGGTTCCACAGGCTTAATCAATCAATCCTTTCATTTTTTATATCAATGCCCGGATTCGAAATCTTACAAGGGCAATTCGGAGCTGTTTTAAACAAAATTGCCTTTTTTAGTGTTTGAATTCTTCGATTTCAAATTTTCAAAAATAAATTGTGCAATCCCAACAAAACCATGTTGACACCACGAATGGAATGCAAAGAATACTTTTTTTATCATTTGACCAGATGACACACAAAGTTTGTGGGAAATGTGGATGTTGAGGAAAAACAAGTTGCTTGGTTATTTCCCCTCGTTTTTTTTTTGTACTCCTCCCAGGGAAACTCAAAATACAAAACGGCTTGTGGTTTTAACACACAGCGAAAATATTTTTGTAGAGAACATTTTGGACACGTGGAAGACTGACGTAGCAGGCATGTCATCTTGGAATATTTTATTTGACCACGTAAACATTACACACCGACAATAACAAAATCATATGAAAAATCCCCTTGTGCTAGAGGTAAATCCTGGTAAAAATGGAATCTGAAACGGGCCAAATAGAAAAGGAGGATTTATTTTCGCTCTACATAATTCAGTTATCAAAGTTATAAAAGAAATTATGATGGCTTTTTTGTGCGTAGGAAATGTGAATATATTGTGAGTGAGCTCTGTTCTCTGATCAAGACGTGAAAAAAGTACGTATACGCATAAAATATTACAGACAGAGCAAATTACTTTTTTTTTTTTTACCTTTCTCTATTTCCTACTCGCCCTCATTTTTCTACGAGTACAAATACGAAGGAAAGATGGTACAAAATGTAGGAAATTGGGAATGTAGATAAAGCAACATCGAGTTTGTGTGTATGTATATTAATAAAAGAGAGCTTACTTGTGCACGGTTTGTAATATTTCTTGTGACTGCGAGTTGATTATGGTGTAGGAGTAAGTAGGAGTAGACGTTGGGATGATCGAGTAAAGCTTGTTGACTTGACTTGGTTTCTTTTTCCCCTTTGCTTTTGATCTGGTCCTGTGCTTTAACTGTATAGGGGAAGAGTTGTATAGGGAAAATCCTCTGTGGTGGTTTGAAAGGGAGAAAATGTGAATGAATTTAAGTCCCAAACGGGAAGTAAGTTGAATTGATGCGGAAAGTAGAAGAAGAGATGGAGAAGAAGAAGGAGAAAAAACTCCAAGAGAAAATTCTTACTTTCTCTCTCGTTGCTACTTTTAGTTTTCTGTCTCTCTCTCTCTCTCTCTCGCCTTTTGATTTGATATGCGTCTGAAACTATTTGTATTCGTACATGAATTCCACTTTCACTCCTCTTGAGTTGTGTTTTTCTTCCCTTTTCTCCAATGCTCAATCCTTCCCTTTTCTTTTGTCTTTGCTTGTGTGTTGTGTGTGTGGGCGACGTCGTTCGTTTTTCCTTTCGCTTTCACTCGATTTTCTCTCTGACTCTCTGACTCTCACTCCGTGCTATTTCAGATGTCCTTGTTGAATGTGACACCACAAAATAATTTTATTTTCAGTTGTGTCTCTACAGATTCCACTGGTTGCTCGGGGAAACCTGGAATGAAATAAATAAAAAGAATAAGAAAAACGTTGGTTTATCTCCAACTTTGAAAATCAAAGTGTTCTCGTTTTGTCTGTTCTCTTTTCTATCTGAATTCTCAACTGTTCTTGTGCAATCACCAATTTATCTGTGTACTTGTATGGGTTTTTTCTAGTTGATTTTTTGTACATGATGTTTCCACTCTCGACTTTCAATTTTCTTTCTTCCGTTCTGGTACTGGGTTTTTTGTTTGGATTCAACTTGCAGAGCTCAGAGTTGTTGCAAGAGAGAAAGAGAGATAGAGAGAGTGAAAGAGAGAACTAAAAAGATTTCGTTCTTCTTTGTTATGTTTTTCTTTGAGAAAAAAAATGAATCTCTTTGGATTTTCTTTATTAAAATAAGGGGAGACTGGAAATCCTTAAACTCTAGAATCAGAACTAGGACAAAGTGAGGTAGAGAAGTAACGAAGAGGGAAAGTTGATGAAAAGAAATGGGAAATTTGTCATTCGAGATTATATTATCCAATGACAAGGAAAAGGAATTGATTTTGACATCTTTCTCTACACATTTTTTCCCTCCTCGTTCCTCATTTGAGTATGTATAAGATAACCTAGAAAACCTTCATAATTTCTTCTTTTGGATTCACGCATTTTGTCTTCGTGTATGAACGACACGAGATAAGGCGAAACAGCCTTGTCACATCGTCACAAAAATAATAATACGAAAAGAAAAAAAAGGCGTAGAAAGAGGAGCAAACAGTTTGACGAGCTTTTGTCTTTAACTTTTTGTAATGGTGATGAATGGAAGTTGGAAAACAGAAAACAGAAGTACCGACACGAAAATACGTCGTAGCTCTTCAAACATATGGACAAGTTGCCAAACGTGTGGATAATGTGAATGTGGAGTTTGAGCAAAACTTGATACATTTTTAACTCGTGGATGTACATATGTAGGTATGTCGTAGTTAACATGGGAGATTAAATCATGTTAAACTCGTCGGAGACTTGGAGTATTTAATTTGATTTCCAACATCCTCCATTTGAATGAAGCAAGCGGAGTCTGTGTGTGCAGTTTTTACTGAATGCTGAAGGAAATTCAATTCGAATTAAAAGTTGGAAGTCCTTTATCGTTTTTCTATTCCAAGTCTTATTTTCTGGTATACATTGTCGACTGTACAATTTTCCCAATCTTTCAATTCGTCTGTCAGGCGAGAGTGAATTTGACAAATTGCACGAGTACAATTCATCTAAATGTACATGAATTTTGATTGTCCTTGTAAAATGTAAAATGTAAAAAATACAATGACAAGAACAGAAATGTTATTTGTACAACTCAAGGTCAATTGTATAATGAAAATAAATAAAATAAAATAAAACCTTGAAAAAGGTTAAATAATGTATAAAAGGGTTTTAATTTGAAGTATCGTACAGGCGACTTGACGTTGTACGATGCACAAGCTAAAAGGTAAAACCTTTGAATTTTGAAAGTTCAAAAACCTTTTGATCTTGCAGTTGCCTTTTGAAAAACAAAATGGTTCAAAAAAAAGATGAGCAATCAACCAATAATAGCGAGAAAGATAAGCTACAAACTATGATTAAGTGTCAAATCATGTTGTGCACAGTCGACTAAAGAACACAGCAATGACATGTCACCTCCTTTCCCCACTTTCTCTCTCTCTCTCTCTCTCCTTTTCTGTTGACTTTTGTTGTCCTTGTGTGTGAACAAGTGAAGCTGGTAACTGTTGCTGCTTATATCTGTACGTACTTTGCTTCACGTTCGTTTGTCTAAACAGTCGAACGGTTAAGTCTACTTTATCTTACCTTTTGTCCTATCAATTCGGGTATAAGCATTATGATCGAGCTTTCTCTCTCTCTCTTTCCTATCCGTCACAACTCATGATAAATTCCCCATTTCCAAAAACCTCCTTTCAGCTTTTGTTCAATTTTTAATTCATCATTTTTCCTCTCCGGAGAATTCTAAAAGCTCCGTTAATAATTGATGAAAGCCAAATTCAATATAAACGAAATTACAATTTCTTTCGTTCTTTCTTTCTTTCGTTGACTCTTCGATTTTCCAGCGTTCCGTTGACAATGTCAATATATTTGGAATAAAAGAAGAATTTCCAAGGAAAGCTGAACACAGTCAGGCTTAAACCCATGAAAATCTATTTCTATACGATAATACGATATGATACTTCCGGGTAAAGAAATTCTTGATAATGTCTCTGTGCAAGTAATTTTACACTTGTAATTTTGCTGAAGGCTGAATTGCATTAAATTCAAATGAATCGTAAATTGTGATTCCCTGAAAATTCGTGATGTACAAATCAAGCCAGGCTTAAAAACAAAACGATTTCTATGAAAATTCTTCATTATTACGCACAGTATGGGGGGAAATTTCTTGTTTTTCTGAAATTGAATACGGTGAATACTGACAATTTAAGTTATAAAACGGCGGTTAAGTTTTCCTCGAATCCTCTTTTTTTCCCGCATATTAATGTCACTTAGGTATGTTTGGAATTGAATTTCACAAATAATTGGGAATGTTTAGCATAATCGAGTAAAAACAAACGGGAGACGACTTTCTCTGGAACTGTCAGCTATACTGTTAAATGCAACTTGAGCCATTTGTATATTATTTTATATCCATATACACGAACCAATCTCGAATCCGAATTAGGAATATTGAGAGTTGTGTTTATTGTTGAGTATTTGCGAGTTTCACTCGGTTCTGATAAATGTCGAGTGTCGAGCTTAAATGGAAGAGGGAAAGTGTCCACTTTGTACGTACACTTGTAAAGTCTGTGATTGGCGTTAATATGGAGAATGAAGAATTAATCGTCACTTGTGTAGCTCATAGCCCGGATAATGTGATACAAATTTGTCCTATCTCTCTCTCCCTCTCTCTCTCTCGCTTCATGTATGATGATAATGATGATGATGATGAACGGGAAGGAAACAGCAATATAAATATTCATGAAGTGAACAAGCACAAGCTTGAAAGATGTAACGTAATCAAATTGAGTCTGAGTCAATGCCTCCTCTTTCACTCTCTTTCTCTTTCCATAGTTGCATGTCTATTTGTCTATGAACTCTGTGAACCATTTGAACTACATTTCCCAACCAACGCATGCTTGTCGTTTTATTTTCATTTGAAGCTCTTTATCTCTCTCTCTCACTCTCGTTATGTATTTCGATATTGAAGATCCGTGATGCATATGATCTCAATAATGATATTGAAGAAATTACAGATATATCGTACGGACACAGACACTCTTTCACTCATACAACTTCATATATAACTCTCATACTAAATCAAATTGATTCAGTTTTTTTCTTTATTCTCTCTTTCTGTGTATTCTGAACTCGATTTGGAGCGTAATATTGTAATATATATGTACATATTTCTCCATGCTCCTGTTTTTCCCTTGTTAATTTCAAATCCGCAGTTGTGTTGTTCGTAGTTCGTAGTTCGTAGTCATGTTTACCCCAGAAACGACCAACAAGACAAGGCAAACTTTTTCAAACGTGTAATCAGCTGTCTCTCTCTCCCTCTTTCTCATCTCTGATGTCGGATGGGAATAACGGAAACGTGAAATGGGGAAATCGATGAAATGAAATGTTGGATAGCAGCAGTAACTTGCTCCATATTTTTTCAAATGCATGCAGTTTGTTGTGTGTTTTGTGTACTCTCAAGTTGTTTTGGTTCCGGGAGAGAAGAAGAAAACGACAACGTGGATCGTATACAATTAGAGAGTGAAGTGGATTGACTAGGGCAAAACCTTATTAATAAACAAATATTTTGTTCTCTCTCTCTCTCGCATTTTAATTGCACACCACTTGTTCAGCCAGTCGGACGCTTCGCTCAGCTCAATTCAATATGAAATAGGACGCCTAGTCATGGGTTTCTGGCTCTTGGATGTTTTGTCAGAGCCTCAGAGCACACAGTCAACAAGTTTTTTTTATTGTAATATTAATAAGCAAAGACAATTTCTAGAGGATCCGTCATTTGAATCAAAGGAAGCTCAAAAGGTCTGATAACCACACTCAATTTGTACTCAAAAGGGAAATTTGAGTCAATTTAGGGTCTGTAAATTATGAAAAATTAAAAATTAAAAATTAAAAACTTCTTTCACGAGAAAATTTAAATTTGAAAATCAGTGAACCAGGAAGGAGCCAATCAAACAATTTTGTAGCGTATGGAATGTAGGTACAATAAAAAACATTCCTCAAACTCGCAACTTTCCTATAGTCAAATTATTGTAGCAAAACAACTACTATGTACAATGTACATACATGGCAATGATTAAAAAGTTTGGTCCTCCTCTCAGTTTGTCAGTTTGTCTACTTACTATAGTTGTGCTGATAATTTTAATGGGGAGGGAAAATGGGAAAACTTTTTCAAACATGATCCTTTTTTTTATTTTTGGTATACATATTTAATTGTAGATTCTCATTTTAAAATTACGCCATGTCATTAAATTATAATTTTTCTCCACACGCCACTACATAATAATAATTATTATCACATGTTGTACTGAATTGAACTGGTAGATATCGTATGAGGAGGTAAATACAGAAGATTGTCATCGTTTAGTTGGGGGGGGGGTTTGTGGGTCTTCTTGATAAAGAAAATTTGATGATGCTTTGATAAATCCTAGAAACTCATATTGACAAGTCAAACGGTGTCTGGTTTAAAAACGTTTGATGAAAATAACTCCCCACTTTAATCCCTTTCCATTTCATACTTTGTTTTGATTGGTTAAATGAAGTCGAAATTAAATTTGAAATCTCAAATGGAATGGTTGATTAAATCGACTATCCGTTTTTTTTTTTAAAGTTTTGAAGATTTCTGATCAAGTGAGAGATTACAAGGGGTAAAAAGTCAAAGTTCCAAATGAAAGAAATGTCAGATGTGTATAGAGAAAATCAATAATAATTATTAACTTTTGTTCCTTTTAAAATTCCGATGGGTGTTCAGTGCAGGAAGATCAAGGACTTAAGACATAACGTGTAGGAACAAGACAATTGGTACTTTGTAATTCCGCACCAGAGACACTACTGAACTCTACTCTCTAGGTATCTAGAAAAAGTATACGTAAAGAAACTTGTTCGTCGTTGAAGAAACTCTCTCTCTCTCTCTCTCTTTCTTCCCGTACATTACGGTGGAACAAAGTTGATGATCCACCAAGACAAAGTTCATTTGAACGAATCACGGGTGTGACGAATGATTCTCTTTAAATCTCAACTCAAATCTGAAATCTGTTTAAAAATTCTTTGGTCCTCCTCCTTCCTCCTCTACACATCTTACACATCTTACACACAATCACATCACACACACATATTTACATACATATCTATGGAGACTGGAAGAAGGGAAGGACACAAAAACTTTGATTCACTTGATCTTCATGTATACATTCATGAGTCATGATAGAAAAACCCTTCAAATTTGTATTTAAATTAGTATTTTCTGTTGAGTCTGTACTTGTGTATCTGTATCTGTATTTGACTCCCTTTTTTTCAGAGTTCTCGTGGACCTATTGAACAGAGAATGTGTGTGTGTGTGTGTGTGTGTGTGTGTGTGTGTGTGTGTGTGTGTGTGTGTGTGTGTGTGTGTGTGTGTGGGAGTGAGCCTGAGCCTGGAGAATTGAGAATTGAGACTTTGGAGACCTTATTACATATTGTATACTGGCGTGGCGTGAAAGAAACTTGGTTGGCTTTGTCTCTCTCCTTACGTGAACAGCATGTGGGAGAGCTGAGGAAAGAATTTTCTTAAGCTTTCCGCTTTAATTTTTCATCAACTTGGCACTTGCCTCTCATCTCTGGGTGACATTTGATTTTGCACGGTTTTTTTTCTCTTCGTCTTTTTTTTGTGGAAAATCATGTCCCACACATAAAATGCCATTGCTTTTCCTCCTTTTTGCCCTCGTCTTCATCGTCATTGTCATTGCCTGTGCAATTGTATCCAGCAACCCATTAAAAATCCTGTTACATCTCATCCCAAAAGACTTTTCCCTCCTCTTCTTCGTCTTCTTCCCTTTTCTACGTATACACGCGACATTGACTACCGGCACTCGTATCGTAGGTACAGATACTCCTACCACTTCTATCTTCCTCATAGTCTACACGAATAAACTTTTTTGGACTTTCTCTCCAAATACTCGTACTTTCACCTAGAGACCACCCGAAAAAAAACGGATAAAATTATCCTTCTTTGGGTGATAAACGCTATTTATAGCGAGAATAATATCCTGTTGGCACTCTGTCAGCCTTTACTTCTTTCACACTCAAAAGACTCTAAAGTCTAAACCCAACCCACGATTATTGTTATACGTGGGTTGATGATTTTTTTTTGTTCACCAACTCTTAACTTTCCCCTTTTTTTTTCGTCTACGACGTAGTCTTTAAGTTTTATCATGCACAACTCACCAACCATGCGTTTCAAAAATACAATAGAGTCAGAGCAAAGAAATCTGCCAGACAAAAAACAAACAAACGGGGGGGGGAAATTTCGATTTCGATCCCAATTGCAATGGTAAAATGGGAAATGATCAGAATTGTAATGTGACCTTCATACATTCCACCATTTCTGCGTGTTTGTACTTTGTTTATATGGAGTTGTCAAGTCCTTATTAGCTACTATTAGTAGAGCAGCCGAGAAGAGGAAACTAGCGGGAAAACATACTCGAAAAAAATATGTCATCTTTCCATCTTCACATGGGTTTTTTTTCCTCATTCGTTTGTCGTCGTCGTCATCGTCATGTGTAGTTTGTAGTTATCGTGGCTCGTAAACTCGATCGTATACTCGGCGACGAGTGAGTCCTTAGAGAGCTCCAAACTCGTTGTTTGACGACTCACGAACCTAGATAATGGCAATAGTCATAATAATAATAATAATAATAATAATAATAATAATGTTCGAAATCTCTCTCTTTTCCTCGCTCGCTCTCTCTCTCTCCGTCTTTGCACTCAAAAAATGGATCATGCATTGAAAAACTGAGCCCTTGCGTGGGATGAAAAAGTGCGGAATGGAATTTGATCAAAGATAAAATCTAGACTCCATTTCCGCATCCTATTTACAAAGACATTATATTCGTGAGATATTTACGGATATCCATCCAATCACAGATGAATCCCAAGAACAGGAGAGAGAGAGAGAGATGATATATGCAAATCCACTTTCAACATTCTCATCTCTCAATTCCCCCATTTTATATTCTCCTGCCTTCATTCTTATTGAATATTCAACAGGAAAAAATCCTTTCTCTCCGCATCTTTTCTCTTTTGTCCTTCAGAGAACCATTTCCTAAATTCTGAGTAGGTAGCGTTTCTTTCATTTTCAAGAAAATCTTGAAAACTTTTGATGCGTATTAAAAAAAAATCCATTTCCTGTATTTTTTCTCTCACGTCTTTTGTTGGCGAGCTGCGTGGATTTCAAGTCCACAATGCCGAAATTCTACGGACTAAATTACATCCTATTGTTGCTCAAATATCCACCAATTAAATTCCTGTCATTTCTCATACATGTACATATGTATAAATTCTATGATGAAGATGAGAGCCGATTTAATAACTTAATATGCTAGACAGAAATTAACCGCGTCCGCAATTGAGTCAATGACACGGAATTGAGATTACAAAGTGCATATTCTCAAATTCACGGTATTTGACTGAGCTGTCGTGGGGAGAATGTGGGGAGATGATGAAAGGGGATACGTTTGTGTGTGTTGTAATCATTATAAATGCGTACATATTACATATCAAGTGACAAAAGAGCTCATAGACGAAAGATTGTTGAATATGGGCTTTCAGAATTAGAATCCGGATATTTCCCATGTTCATCCACGTAATTGACAATTATCCTTTATCCCTAATAATTTATTAGACATTATTGCCTAAAGGCTTTCTCCATCTCTCTTCTCGGAACGGATTTTGTAAGTTCAAGTTCGAGTTTCAAAAAAGAGTCAATTGGTTTTGATGAAGGAATTTTCCTCTTACATATTTTGTAATGACTCCAAAACAAACAACTCCATATACTCTCCTCTTGTACTATTGTACAATACTATTTGTACCTACTTTGACTTGGAATTGATTAATTAGTCCTGACAAATCCTGTCAATTCAATCTGGAATAACTCATTCAAATAGAAATGTTTCGTGTTTCCATTTGGGTACTAAAGTATGAACAAAGCCCACTTTACTTATTTAATGATACCTTTTAACCTTTAGAAGCATCCAAAATAAGAATACGAACAATTCTTGGAAGTCATTTCTGGATAAAACTGCCGTACTTTTGTTTTTGTACCTCTGTTGTATACAGTCTACTGAATATTTTATAGTGCACACATCTACCATGAATTCGATAAATGGGAAAGGAAATGTATATATATGACTTACCAGTAAATGTGGATTTTCCACTCGTACAAGTTGCAGAATAATCTTGATGGAATTCTGTACCAACTAAGTTTTTTTTCAATAAATGGATTTTCTATATTTATACGACTTGAATTTTGAATGAACGTTGAGTAAATGTTGCTCTATATAGTATAGAGATGTATAAACTAAATAATCAAGTAGTCCAGATGATTATGATGCGTGTATACTGTCCAAGCAGCTTGGCTGGCTGGATAAAAATGATTCAGTTGTTACTGTGTGGGTGGTTGTTGACCTGCCCTCGTTAGACTTTATCACAACGGCATTGATTTTTCATCATGGAAATCGCTCCTTTTGTACGTGTATATATTTTTTTTTGTTTTTTATTTCTCTCTCTATATATTTCTCTTGAAATAAGTTGCGTGAACACGATGGACGACAGCACATGGGCAAGGTAAAAAGAGTACAGAATTGGATTTTTTTTTTTAATAAATTTGTGATGTATGAAAGTAATTATGTGTGTAGTGGAGCACTGGTTGATTCCTTCATAACGTTCTGGACTTCTTCTTCTTGACTTGTTTGGATGATTAACTTGAAAAATGATTAACTTGAAAAATGATTAACTTTCCACTTACGAGTCGTCCAGGTTGTTCAAGTTACCTGGAGAGAAAGAGATTTCCTGTAAATTAGTAGATAAGTTGAGGGGTTTTGTTGCGAGTGAGTGAGCACAATACAGAGAGAGAGCAAGTATCTGTAAAGAGAAAAAGTAGTGATGATGATGAAGACGGTGAGGAGACGACAGGTGAGTGAGGGAAAGCGGAATAACGAAACGTGTATGATTTCTCCGGTTCCAACTAACAGACTGCAATACGAAGCATGATTCAAGTGAGAGTCGACGAACAACTGACGGACTCGAGAACACAGTGAGGAATGGAAAGCAGCAGTGTGTGTATTGTGTGTGCGTGTGTATAGAGGACCAAGTATATCTAGAATTCAGAGTTCGGCGTCGAGGAAACATCCGGAAAATATAGAGTAGGTAGAGAGAGAGAGAGAGAGAGAGCAGTATCGGGTTGTGTACATGTACATGGTGAGCGTATATTTATGGGGTACACATATGTTGAGATCTGAATTCGTTGAGAATCTCAAACGATAGAAAGGAAAATGTGTGTGTGTACAAAGCTGAAAATTCATCATCTTACCTTCTCTTATTACTTCTCTTCCTCGTGCACATAGTAATCATATTACTTTTATTATTTTCACATCCACATATGGAAGTTCTGTGTGGGTACAGTCAAGTCCAGACAAACAGACAATCTAAACTTGGACTACACAGGCTAATGCTAAAACCCACTGTTGACTGTATATGTCATTTCACTTGACTTTTATTAGTACTGTGCAATATGCGGATGTATGTATATACTTAGATATAGACATGTACATTATCTTATGTTCTGTACATATTACATATATATATATACGGAAGAACCTATGCAGGATATATTGTATGCAATGTGCAAACTTTAAGTCTGACAACATTTCCATTCAGAAAATTTTCGGCACTCTCACGAAATTGTTTTCTCCTATTTTTTTGTTTTAAGTACATAAATACAAACTTGACTACTTGTAGATATTGAAAAGGGTGTTTGCACAACTTCTCTAATTGCTCATTGCATTAGAGACTAGAATAGAATTGAGTGTATACATATATATTCAACATGCAATCTTTTTTTACCTTGTACTCTGGTCACTCCACTCTACTCTGGTTACTCTGTACAAGTTGTACCTACATGTGTATTGTGTATGTATATGTACGTATAGGTATAACTGTCGTTTGTTTTCATCAGAAGGATGAAACAAAAGGTGGAGAGTCGGAATGTTGGAACGCTAGAACTTTTCATCAAATAACTTCAAATTATTCATAATTTTTGCGAACGCTCAACTCGGAAACTCGTATTTATTTTCATTGTGGATGTAGTTTTGTAGCTACCGTTCAGCCAATATGTTATGGGGAAATGAGAAATGGGGAAATGGCAAGAGACTCAAAATAAAAAAGGCTTGTTGTTATTGTTTTTTTACTACTGGTATTAAAGTATCTGGCCAAATTATTAATAGAGATTTCATATCGTGAGACGTGTGTATTGCTATGCAAAATGTAGTTTCCTAGGTACTTTGGGTTATTAAATTCCCAAGTCATTTTTTGCTTGAATTCTTTTGCTTTGGAGCAAATTGTTTTTAGAATTTTTTGTGTGGATATATTTTTGTTGGGTATAATTTCGAGCTTGTATTTTCTGAATGACCTGCTAGTTTAAAAATAAACGGAGAAACTGGATTTGCCTAGTTCCATCCATTTTGAAATGAAGTGAGGATTCTGTAGTTACGTATATATATATATATATATATACCTATAGCTGTCAAATGGGAGTAGTTTTAATGAAGTGAAGCATACTCATTAGCATTAAAGTAATGAAGAGACTTAATTAAATTGATAGTTGGGAAAGACGAGAAAAGCATATGGTGTACTAAAGTTTTTAATTTGTTGTTTGTCAGACTCTTTAGTATCTCGTACTATGAAACCAAAGTTTGGTCGTTTGTTGGTTCTTTTGCTTACCCATCTCAAAAAGTACAAAGTTTTCAAGGATTTGAAAAAGTGCATGAAAAGAAACAAAATCTCTTTTGGAAAAGTATTTAGTTTTTATTCTTCGTTTGGCGTACTCAATTCTGAGCATATACGGTGAGTGCGAGGCGCAAATAGGAGCTAAAGTGAATTGCTTTTTCTTTTCGTGTAAAAGAGCAAACTGAGGAGGGAGAGGTAAAAAAAGTTAAAGGTCAACGGTGTACGAATGCTCAAAGGGAAATAATGAATACAAAGTACATAATAGGATGGATCAAATAATAGAAAAGAAATACAAGTTATAACACAAATACGTGTGTGTTCGTGTGCAGTTTTGTGGAGGAATGTGGATGGTTTATTTATTTTACAAAATTCAATTCCACAGTCAGTCAGTGATACAGACAAGAAGGTAGTATACAGTCACAGTGAATGGATTGTAACTTTTGTGGGTACGAAAGTCAAAGGAGAATGAATAAATGTTTCCTTCAGGCGCTTGTAGGTACTTTCCTGGTCCAAAAAGTTTATATTTTGTGCATTCATTTTTATGAAGTTAATTTATTTTGATGAGACTGCTTGAAGGGTTTGAAGATGGTCTCTCCAATCTGGGTCACAAGAGAAGCCGTAATGTGTGGACGGAATTCCTTTTTTATGAAACATAAGAAGTAAACATCAACTCATTTCAAGTCAACATAGAAATGTTGGCAGAGTCCACGCAGAAAATCTGGACGAGTCCATTAACAAATCCAGTGCACCACTATATATGTGAATAGAAAACGATTTTGCCAAAGTATTATATTATATGCAAAATATGTACATATTATCCGTATCGGCTCGGATTTTTTCGTCTATACCTTCCTGTATCTGTATTACCAGTTAACCAGTGACTAAAGACGTGAGGACATGCAAATTTTCTACGATCAAACATGTCTTCTTTTGTTGTGTATCATTATCATTAGTAGAGTATTTTTAATCATGGTAATGGTATAAGAGATTTGACATTTCTTGTTGATGGGCAGTTAATGTAGGGAGTACATCATATTTACATATCTCCATACAAATCACTCCCGATCAGCATTCTTCTTTTCTGTGTGCATCTGGGATTTTTTTTAAGTATCATACAGCTTCTTTCTTATTACCTTTAGGTACTGCTTACCAATGTTGTGATTTGAGAAAAGTTTCTCTCATATTTCCGGAAATGGAAATCTGTAGAAATTTCTGGAATGTCGGAAATCTCACAACACTGTTGCTTATTGCTTACCTCCGCAGGAAAAATTTTTCTTAGAAAATGTGCATAGTGCAAATTATTATTGTGCCGTCAAATACTTGGACATGTCTAGATACAACAGGATTTAGCCTTTTGTGTGTAGTGAGAGTTTACAGTGAGATTATTGAACAGGTAATTGGAAATCCAGGAGTCACAATTTGTCCACTATTGGCTTCTTGCTGGCCTTGTTTTTGTTTTTCCGCTCATCTCACTTCACTCACAGTCAACTAACGGATAATACAAAGTGAGTTTATTCTAATTAATTATTAATAATAATAATTTATTATATAAATTCTGTGAATACAATTATGGCTGCATTTTCTAATAATTAAAACCTTTGTCGTTGTCGTGTGAGTAGAGATTTATCTGGACGGAGTCTCAACAAAAATGGAATTGCGGAGTCAGACGGCGACAACTGCTCCCGTCATTCTTATTGCTCAAGCTCAAACTTCAGTATTCAGTACAAATAAAGAAGAAGGAAATAAAGAAGAAACTTTACATTCAGCCTCTAACTCGCTATTCATCCAGACTGAAATCAAATATAAAACGAGTGAAATTGGATAGATGTTTAGATCAAGGACGAGATGGTTCCATTAGCCCCACATTTCATCTGGAATTTGATCCTTTCCTCGCCTGAATAAATTAGGCTATTCAATTATTACTAATGTAATTTTATCTTGTGTGTTAAATAAAATGAAATGTTTTAAGTGAAGAAGTGAAGACGGTGGAAAAGTGTACAGACAGGGAGAAAGCTATTGAAATAAGGCCATGCGAGCACTACCTACTTTCCAGGATCTACAGTTTTGTCCGGGACGAGTGCAAAGAGAAACATGCAGAGGTCGGTAAGGGCTTCCTGGAACATGGAAATCTCACGGAAATCAATCTGCTTCATATAAAAGAAATCAGACGTATGCAATCCATTGTCATATTTTTAAATGTTTTCTTTCTATATTTCAAATGAATCACTTGCGATGTCTGATTAGGGATTTTCTCCATCTATTTTAACACAGCATAAGGTAACTTACCTTAGGTAAGTGCTTTGATATAAATATAAACCTCGAAAGATTTCAGATGTATACAGTTTATAATGTGGTTTGTAATTGTAATGTTTCCATCTGTGCACGTCTGCTAGTTATTTTAATCATTAATCAATGTAAAGGGAAAAGAAATAAAGGTAGGCATATAGAGGCTCACGGAGCCATAGGCAAAAGTCGATTGTCTATATAGACGGTTGGAAATCTTACATAAAGTTTCTATTCTGGGACTAAAAATGTCATAATGGCGTAATTTAAATGTTTAATCGATTATCAAGGCATGACTTTCAATCAAACTGATTGACATTGACAGACTTTGAAAGGGTTGTTTTTTCTTTTGTTTCATTGACTGCGTATACGATGAACGACATATTCGTCAGCTCATTCTTTTTTTGTGTAGGATCATTTGAATTTTGGGTGGAGAGTCTCGCTCTAACTAAAATGAGGTTAATTTGAAAGTAAACTTAATGAATTACTCGGCTACCCCTTGATGAATGAATATCAAAGTAATTACTATCTGTACTTTGAATCAAAGGTATTTTTGAATTTGCAAACTAATAAAGTTTAGAATATTGGAGAGCTTGAAATGCTTTGGCACATTGTTTGTTGGTTGGGCAACTTGGCATGTAAAAAAAAAGGAACGGTGGTGGTGGTTGATTGTAAGGAAATCCGTTAGATGTCAATAAAAACTTTTGGGGTGAACATCGGACTTGAATAAATACGAAAAAAGAAACATTAAATTTTATTGCACATACATACACACAATGGTTGTTTTTTTTGTTTGTTTGTCTCGACAAATTAAAATATTTGGTTAACTATTAAAGTTTTCACTTGCAGTTCCTGAGCAAACTATCGATACTGAAATTAATGGCGTGTTGTTGATGAATAGATGATGGGGTGATGTTCGTGTTGTTGTTGTGGTTGTTGTTGTTGTTATTGTGGTTGATATTTTTAGGTGATTTAGCTGCCGATTTACTTGACGTTGTTGTCGTGTTCGACGACGACGATTTTGACTCCAAGTCTTTGCGAAGTGACTCAATATCCACGGTGACGCCGCGGGAGGCTAATTTTGCTTGCTGCTTTTCCAGGGCTTTCCGAAGCTGTATATATAAAAAAACCAAAAGAATTATATGCATCATGTTAAATTTCCGTCCTCCTTCTTTGATTGGTGAATAAATTAGAAAAGGGATAAGCTTTATTTAGAATGACTAAAATAGAAAAAACACGTAAGGGAACTTATAATAAACGTTGTCAGGGAATCAATTACAATAAAAATGAGGTTTGAGTTAATCATTTGTATACGGGGACAATAGAGAGAAAATTCGATACAAGAGAAATGTAAATGACAAAAAAGTGATTATGAGGATATTGAACGCCCTTGAATAAAAGAATGAATAATAAATGGTGTGTGTAAATAATAATAATATATATATCTATTTTTGGGGGGGGGGGGGGAAGCTGGGGAAAATTGACTCACTTTACGATCCCTCCTCATTTGCTCTTTCTTGGCGAGTTCGTCGGGAGGTATGGGTTCCCCAGAGCACTGTTTCACAAACATAGATTATACATATCCAGTATTAGAGTTTTATAGACAGCATGTTTTACGCATGGATACAGTTTATTCTCGCAGACCCCAAAGGGATCATCCAGGGAAATTGAAAATATTTAAACCAAAAAGCAAAACCAAAAGCAAAAACACTTTCATGTCATGCCCATATGCGAAATCCCATTTTTATCAACAAAAAAATAACATAATCAAATATATACAGTGACATGAAAAATTGAGTCGTATTTTTTAGCATTGCGCATTGTCAAAGTATTTGTGCCTCAAGTTTTTTTTCACAACGAATGTGTGTGTGCAATATATATGCAAAGGACTGCGAACTTACAGTTTGAGGTTGAGAATTGTGTGCTGGGCGTCCTGGACCCTTTTTGGTACATTCTCGTTTGCGCCATTTGGCTCTGCGATTACATATACGAAACGAAATTATTAACAATTCCGACTATTTTTACAATATCATTCGTACATATAAAATTGTCAGGGAATAAAATAAAATGTTGAGTGAGAAACTCACCTTCTATTTTGAAACCACACCTGGACACATGTAACAGAAACAGAAACATTCTTCAATATTAATTCAATTTGAAGCTTTAATTCAGATTCGTTCAAAATGAAATTAACTATATGTAATATATGTAATGTATGTGTAAACAATTTGATTACTAGAGAGTTTACACTGTTTACATTGTCTAGTTTTTGTCTGATCTAATAATTTGGGGAAAGGAAATGTAAATAAACTCACAGCCACACGCGATTCTTTAAGATTAAGTCTTAGTGCGAGAGCCTCCCTCATGAAAACATCTGGAAATATATAGGAATACAAATAAGATTGTTTATTTGACATTTGACATTTAGGATTTAATTGGGCCATATAAATGTTATGATTGTGTCATAATTTACCAGGGTAATGAGAGGCTTGGAAGGCTCTTTCCAGTTCCTCAAGTTGCCACGAAGAAAAATTGGTTCGAGATCGTCTTCGCCCGGATCCAAGTTTGCCATTACCCCCATGATGATCCAGTGGTCCAGACTCATCATCAGACTCATCGTCACATCTATCTGACATTGCCGAGTTCCCGCCCGTTGAACTTGTCAGCATCAGCACGTCGTCACCTGCACATTCCCCAAAACCCAACCAAACACAAACAAAAAAAAAACAAAATTAAAAATCAAAGCGTCAATGTGTCTTTCATATTCCCTGTTTTCTTATGTACAATATACATATATATAGCAATAGGAAGAGGAGGAAAGCAACTATAGGATAATACAATCAACGGTTGATTATCAACCCGCACTCATATTTTTTTCATTGGCCACAATAACGTCCTTTCATTATACATTTGAATCTTTTCTCACATCTTTTATTCAAATGCTGTGTTTTTGTGTATGTGTGTGTGTGTGTGCAAGTAATTTGCCAGATTCCACATCATTATAAATTATATGCGATGAGTGATGGCTAGGGAAAATGAGCATTTGCTATAGCCAGAGGCCAGTTGATTTTTCAATTATAAACGCTCGTCACTTGCGAGTTAGCATACAAATCATATAGAAGAATTGTAAAATGAACGGAAATGCCTATATATTTTTTCTATATCCCTCCTCCACATTTGCATACAAACTACAATATACAAATGAACGGGGCAAATATTCCATAAACGTTAAAAAAACTCGACGTTTTTTACAATATTTCCATACAAATTCGTTCTCATTTTTTTCAGATTTCAATACTTTCATTTCTTTAGCTTTAGACTTTAGATAAAAGGGATTTGTTCTCAGTTTTCAATGAAAAAAGGAAGCCATGTCATTTGTACTTTTTTGTACACAATTTGAATTTTGATTCTTGAACAATATATGGAATGTATTATTACAAAATAATTATTCAAAGATGCATCTGAGCAGCTAAGAAGTTACAAGTACTTTAAAAACAAGGGACCGTATTAGGACTTTGAACAGCTCTCAAATGGGTCCGTAAATGTACACTGTAAATTGTAAAATTCATCCCTTTCCCTTTGCCGTCGCTAGCGAAATATGTAATTATGATGCCAGCTTAGTTTAATTTATTAATAGGCCTTCTGTTTTTCTCTCACGGTGCGTATTCAATGTGTACACATAGTTTTTTCTCTTCCTATTTCTCTTCCTCTCTCTCTCTCTCTCTCGAGAGAGAGAGAGATGAAAATGGTAAAATAGTAAATTGCTGGCATGTTGTAAATTATGATATGATATCTGTTGGAGCGTAGAGGAAGAAGAGTAAGTGCATTGAGAATTCCAGTAAATATCTGTACATGGAGAGCCATTAGAGACATGAGACTCTATGTAAAATAATATTATAGTTGTTCGGGGTTGTTTCAAATTGTGTTGTTATGTGTCTCTCTTTCCTATATACAGATACACAATTCTCTATCTCTCTCTCTCTTCAATCTACAAATTTCACCTATTACACGCATGAACGACGATGACTTGGTACGCATGTCCTTTCCAGGACGATTTTGATTTCCCTCATAGGACTTGAGACTATCTGTAAAACGGAAACTCGAAACTTGAAAAGCAAGTTTGAGATTTGAGTAGGTAAACTACAAGACGACATTTAATTTAAAGTCTCTCTCCCTCTCTCTCTTCTTCATTCGCCATTCATTCTTCTTCCTCTTCACCGCATTTACTCACCATCGACTCCCAACAGTTTTACATTACAATAATTATAATGATACACACAGAGCGAGTTGGTTGGAGAGAAGGAGAGTAAGAGAATGAATAAAAAAAGAGTAGGGAAGATAGAGAGAGACCGCAAAGTCGATTGAATTGTGAAGTGAAAGGATATATATATTTTATGAATGTGTTTACTTGTGTCTATATTAGAGAGAGAGAGAAAGAGAGAGAGATGAGAGACAGGCACTTAAAAGAAACTCACGCTTTTGATTTGGATTTTTCACTTGTGAATTTGGAATTACCATTAAAATTTGAATGAATACCATTTACCTTGTAATACAAACTCTCAAATATCAACATCATCGAGCCTCATTTCATTATTTTCCTCAAGACTAAGATAAACCTTTTTTCTCCAATTTTTTTTTCTTTAACTTACAAAATGAGAATTGAAATCCCTTGAGGCAGTTACAAAAAATGAATACTCAATCTCAATACATACGCTATTGCTATATTACATATAGCTTTATTACATATCGACTCGGTCCAAAAACTAAAGTACTCAATTTAATCTATGGATTTGTCAGCTGTACACATTACATTACGTATTACATGTTACACTGCTATGTGAAATAAAAATCCCTTACGTACACGTATGTACATTTACATTTGAATCTGTCTGTGTCTGCGTCTGTGTATTTATGTACTAAAATAAAACTAGCCAGTTGTATAGTTGTATAATTACATGTACAAGCACAAGCATAAGAGCAACAAGCGGATTGCCCTCAAGAAAATGAATGTAATTTCGTATTGGGTATTATTAGTAATTAGGGTTTGTCTTCTTTATTCTTTATTCAGTCCTCATATCTTTTTCATTTCATTCATTCCCATCCGATATAATATATTATATGTCTTTAAGTGTGTGTGTGTGTGTGTGTGTTTTTTGGTATGATCTGCCGTAGTAGCTTTTTTGTGGTCGTCGGAGATCTAAAGATCTAGTTGTAGGTATATTTGAATTTGAATAGGTACTCAATAGTTGAGAGAGTACGTTGAGAGAGGAAAGAGACGAATATACATATACTTTGTAGGCATTTTATCCTCAGGACTGAGATGGCTTCTGATTTTCTATATATTTTTTTTTATATTATGTCTTGTTACTTCAACCATGAATGTCTGCCATCTTTTTACTTTCCTTCACCTTCATGCTCAACCCATATCATTTTATTACAGACTAACAAATTGACCAGAGTAATTTAATATTTCACCCGCCCACAAGCGACATTTTTTTTTTCATTGTCCAATGTACCTGAGTACAAATCTGATTAAATTTATCTGTATGTGTACGTCTGTAAGTGAATTCCTCATGACTAATCAGCATCATAGCAACTTTAATTTAAAAATTAAATCAAATATTCACAATTTCAAAATGAATGATGAAAAGAACAGTCGCTCAAGATTGGATGAACTGAAAAATGATGAAAATAATGTCAGGAAAATATTGCATACTACTCAAAGGAGGGGAAGATAATGATAATGATAATCAAAATTTAAAATTAAGACAAGGATGTGCATCAGTAGGATTTAAAAATTGGCATTGCTTATACTTATTTTACTTGTATATTTCAAGGAAATGTGAGCACAACTGTATAATAATAATAATAATAATAGTCATAATCATAGATCAGAGAGACAAAAGTCAAAAGTGCATAATGCTTTGAATAGAGGAATAAAGTTAAGTTAGACTGAAGAAAACTGAAATGCATAATGCATACATATAATGCGTATACGAAATTCCAATTCCCAAAAGACATGAAGGGAGAATCAAGAGAGAGAGAGAAAGAGAGAGAAAAGAGGCTAATCCGGAACATAATGTATGTTATTCTCCCCTTTTCATCTACAATCCAGAGAATCCACACACAACTATTATTCCTATAATCCAATAAAGCACACACAATATGCTTACATCTACCAACAACACCGACCAACACCAACTAAACACTAAACCACTTCCCCTCTTTTCTCAAATGAACCGATATATAATGTGAATGTGTTTCCATACAGTCCCAGCCCCAATAGCTATCTCTCTCTCTCTCTCTCTCTCTCTGTCTGTACGAGAGCTCAAAGTCAATTTTATTCTGTGTTCATCAAGTCATTAGTTGTTAGTCCTTTCTCACTCTCATATCCCCATTTGCTGCGTTGTTAGTCCCAACGATCACCGATCAACATCAAATTAACCTCACCATATACACAATGCAAACACAGATATGTATATATACGTGACACAATCTCCACCCGGCTTTTTCCCTATTTATGCATATATATATATATTGCATATGTATTCATCCGACTCCCAAGTACAAGTGCAATCACAATAAAATTATAATATTCTTCTGCATTTTGGTCGGCACTCGGCACTCGGTATAAGGCAGTTGATAGAATAAACAAATCAAGGTTCATAATGACAGAATTAAATCTAACAGTGAAGAATTTACACGGGTACGTGGATTTTGCTAATTAAAAAAATTTAAAGCACCTGACTCGCTCTCAAGTTTGAAAATAAAAGCGGATTAAAATAAATCAGTTGTATAAATCAGTTAAATGCCGTTGCTTCATCTTTAAATGAAAATGTAAAGAACGGATACGGAATCTGTATATGTAGTAATAAAATGGGAATTAATAAGAGAGAATGAAATCAAAGTCCAAGTTGATGAAAGATATTATAGTTGTGGGGATGATTTTTGTTGACACACAAAAAAAAGGGGTTTAGTTGGTTCCGCTTGTACTCGATTCTCGTTTAGTTTGTTCCAATAGCTGGGCATTAGTGAATTGTATATAAAGTGAATGAGAATAATAGAATTGAACAAGGTTCAATAGTTTTCGGGTCGGCACGTGACAGTATCCATTGCTAATTTGATGAAACCATGGATTCAATTGCATTCATTTGGATTTTTGGATTCTCATGCAATGGCCAAGGCAATGGCCAAGGCAATGCAATGTCATGGGTGTGCATTTGACTATGTATGTGTATATGTATATATTTATATTTGTATACATTTTTAAATTGGATGCACCAACAAGTCAAACAGTGCTCGTCTCTTTCTAATAGTCATGGTGCGTATGCTAATATTATAATGTGTGAAATTAACTGGCACGTGCATCCGAGACCATGGGAATACATAATCTATCGTATATATATGTGAGGACTCTCATCTTGGTACACGAATGCACTGTGTATATGTAATATGTATACCTACCTACTTTGAAAGTCAAGTCTATGGTCATTGGTTTCGGTGTGTAAACAAAACAAATTGGATGACATTATTATGGAAATTTCTATAATGGATTTTGGATTTGGATACATCAGTATTTTATGTGTTTTAGTTAAAATTTTCTACATGGACCAACAAAAAAAAAGTCCCGTGTTGGATTCCTCTGATTTTGATTCCCGGTCATGGTGTGCGTGTGTGTGTTTGTATGTATGTCTCTGTGAATGTGGCTACAGTTCAATTGATTGGGCATTCCCCGGCATTATGCATTGGGATCGAGTTGTAAATAATCTTAATAATCAAGCATAATTAGGACATTTGTCACACATTAAATTAACTTGTATTAATTTCAGTTCCCACGGAAACGTTGGATACAATCGCATAATTAATTGATTATATATTATATTATATATCTGCACGTTGCCAAGTGACAAAAGTGACAAAAACGACAATTAGAAATTCTCATTTCAATTTCCACTCAGCTCCAAGAGAAAAGTTGAGAAATTGTTAATTTGATGGGTAGGGCAAAAGGCAGAGGCTTATTAACGTTGATAAGTGCAAGTGGAAAGATGCCAGCCAGAGTCACCGCCTTTGTCACAGGAAAGTGCCTGTCAGAAACGAATATGGCCGCCATTGAAAGATTCCCCTTGGAAGTTTGTGGATAAAGACTTGGGTATATCTACATCTCTGTATATACAGGTAAAGAAGAAATACATACATAATGTATCTGTATTTGAGGCGTAATTGAATGTCACGTGTGTCTCGTAGTGTGGTTTGATATCTTAACTAGTGGACAGTTGAATCAATTTCGGGGAAATAAGAAGTTCCTCTGGTGGAATTACTCCATCCGTATATTGTATTGTATTGTATGGAGGATGAATACATAATTTCTTGCAGTGTGAAACATGTTAATTTTTTTAAATTAGTAGAGTCCGTAATAAATTTATAATGAGCATCGTTGTAAATTACATAATAAGGTCGGAACAAATGTGAGACTTCTGTGAACAGAGGAACAGACCAAGTCTGCATTTCAAATGTCAAAACAATGGCCCTTGGCTCGGCAACAGAGAGAGAGAGAGAGAGAGAAAACCGGTGCCGGAGGGGTCATAATTTAATTCTCGCTTCTGGCCAGCTACAGCTACAACTATATACATTACAACAAAAGGTGTATGATATGAGTCAAGTTGAATTTATTCCAAAAGATTCAAAAGACTCACTCAAGAGTCCAGACTTGATACATATTACACTACACATATACGATATGCTAGGTAGGAAGTGTACGAGTGGGGAATTTTGATTATAGACTAGAGAAGTGGTAATTTACATAAAATTAAAAATTACTATACAGTGTTGGAAATATTAATTTCTGACTAATTACTTGATTCTTATTTGTATTTGTACGGCATCATGAGCAGACACGGATATTTCCTCGTGTACATATTAGAGTTATACAGACATCTTTCTATACTGTCTAAATGATTAGGAGGAGATGAGCAGGTAATTATACAGCGTATCATGAGAACGAGGAAGCCATGTTGTTGTTATTTGTTTTGACATATTCAAACATTAAATATACTTATAGAGATTATAGACTATATACAAACACTTTTTTACGGTCACGGATGAAAAACACTGAATTTTGTTTACACATTTCGATCCAGAGTTTGTACTATTTTGATATACTGATATACTGATATTTGCATGTATTTAAATGAGAATATTCCATTAAGCTAACTGCGCAGACATTCCAATTTAATTTCATAACATCAATTGCAGGAATCCTTCAATTCTTCAACATTTCTTCGAGATTCTGTAATATACAGAAGTTCTGTAGTTCAAAGATTTTTCTCAAGACAACTTTTTAAGCGAAAAAATGTCAATGGGGAACAAAACTACAGATACCTATATAGAAATATCCGTAGTTTGACAAATGTGATCGCAAAATGTCACGTCACTGAAACTCCAAATCCAACAAACTCGGTTTGTTTATTCTAATAAATTCAACAAAATCAATTATCTAGGACATTCTTGACAAATTAAATATTCTGTATCTATAAATTTGAGCCTCAAGTATTTCTATATTACTTACAGATCGTCAAATATTTAAGTGACTTTACATTCAAAATATTCAGAAAATTTGAAGCATTTGATAGTGACGATTTTATACCGGATTTTTACAAAATAAAGAAGAAACTGACGAAAAATGCTCTTTAGTTCTTACTTCTCACTGTACATATTTACACTGGGAGTTATTCAATTATAAATTAATTAGAGCAAATCATCTCAAATTGAATTCCATTCCTAGTCTATATATGTGTATGGCTCCACTAAATTCCGTGAATTCTTTGAATACTGATCATTATCTCGCTGTCGACGGCAACTACGTATATATTCTGATACTTGAATATCAGGATGAGAATTATGAGAAAATGGCTGTCATAATTCAAGTTGACATTATGAATTCTCATCCTGACGAATGTGAATTGTAAAATAGAGTGAATTGGCCATTTCATTCCATTAATGTTTCCAATAGGCTTTTGCGTAATAAAGTTCCATCATAATTTTCCCTGGATATGTGAAGAGTCAAGAGCCAGACGGTTTTTATATATGTACAACAGGAAGAAAAGTTTAGGAAATGTACGATATATATCGTAGAGTTGATTCATAGGATGGGTAATATCCGTAATGCGGGTTATGAATTGTTTAATAGGCTCCAATATAAAAGACAGAGATAGAGGAAAGTGATGATGCTTACCCTTCTGTTTAGCCCCCCGTGGTCCACTACTACTTTCCATCTCTTGACTCTCCTGTATAATAATCTTGGGATTGAACACATGATCGTTTGCACATTTCCTCGATCCGGAACTTTGTTGTCCATAAAAGTACTGATTGTAGTTGGGGAAGAATGGGTACTGGAAAGGTCGAGGTATTCTCAAGAAATTCCCCACTGCCACCGCAATCATGTCACTATTATTACTCCCACTAATCCCACTACTAGACTTCAGTATCACGTCAGGGTCCACCATGTTAATTAACATAATTACATTTAGTAGGAAGAAATTTATTTAACTCCACACAACAATAAAAAAAACAAACAATTATCTTGTATGGTTGACCTGGAAGGAAGGAACGATGGAACGAACGAACGAGACTTTTGATAATGTAATAATTTAAATAAATATAAATATGTATAGGTATATAAATTGGTTGTTGGTTATTTGGTAAATTCAATTTCCGAATTGGAATTCAATTCATTTCAATTATAATTCAATCAAACACCACAAAATCCACAATTCACAATGACGAACAAACGGAGGAACGGACGAATAAGAGAGAGAGGAAGAGAGAGAATTCAATTTAATCCGAGAGGAGATGATGATGATGATGATGGTGGTGATGGTGGTGGTGACGCGGACTCGGTGGATGTTGATGTCGTTGCCGGAGTTGCTGTGACTGAGGCGGTCTGGTGACGGCGACGGTGGCAATGACTGGGACTGGAGTATTGATATTGTGATTGAGATTCAGTGAAAATTGAACACATTTCCACATTTCAATCTGCCCGACCAGCAACACTAAACTGATTCAACCCCCACCAAGAGACAAAGTGAAAAAGACTTCAAGTTGCTCTAACCAACGCCCATTCACGAATTTCTAGGAGGCGTCTCGTCATCTAAGAGTTTCCATTGGGCCTTGATGATGGTGGCCAACATCACCACGATCAATATGCTCGACGGAGGAAACAGAAAAAAAAACAGATTGGGCTCCGAGGCTAACATTCGTGTATTATAAAGTTGTCTCAGCTAGTTAATCTAATGACAGGTTATGTTTATTTCTTTCCAGGTTTTTTTTTCTTCTCTCTCTCTCTCTCTCTCTCTCTCTCTCTCTCTCTCTCATTCTCTCATTCTCTCATTCTGTCTCTCTCTCTGTTCTATTCTCTTGTGTTGTGAGCTACGGCGTGGAGCTCCTAATTTGATTAGAGAGTAATTTTTGTTGTTGTTCTTTTCTTGATTGATTATTTTCCTTTACTTTATCCCTCATGTTATAGTTTATAGAATAAAGCTTTGTTTCTCTCTCCTTGTTCTTTTCCTACGAACACACACAAATACATACAGCGATATTATTATTACACTATTTTACCCACCAATTTTTACTTTGTTTTTATACATAATTATTCCATGTTTTTTTATAGCTTCTACTCCTACATACATCTGTACATACAACTGTTATGTTGTTGTTGTTTTTTGTACTTACATACTTCCATATACTTACATACTATTTGTAGTATGTATGTAGTCAAATTACTACATAATATACAGTCTGATGTTGCATATGAGTGGACGAGGGTTGGCAGTTGGAATTAATATATGACATATCCTAATATTCCTAATATTATAATTACATACAGGCACATAGGAACAAGCAAATAGCAAATAGTCACATATCTGTAGTTTTTTCTTTTTTTTATATGTCCAAACTTTTTTCTTTCTTTTCTTTCAGCGAGGAGCAGAGACTCTGCAGAGCCACTTTTAATTTGTTCATTCTTTCTCTCTCTCTCTCTCACTCGACAACTTTATCAAAAATAATTAAAGTCTTCACTTGAATTAAAAACCAACTTGTTTTATTTAATTAAACTTTAATTAGCTTCTCAATTTGATACCTATCATTATTTATATTATAGGTAGTTCTTATCGTTAGATTACACACTCGGCAATTCTCTACACATATCCTTTCACGCTATACATATTATTACTATTATTATTATTATAGTATATTGTGGATATTATACAATTTTCAACTAACTTGCCCACTTACTAGTTACTACTGACATTTCAGTTTGCGCTCCAAGTGGTGTGTCTGTCTGGGTGTTTGCGTAGAATCCTCTCTCTCTCTCTCTCTCTCTGTCTCCTCTCTGTTAGTTCTGGCTTGTTTTACTGGCTTGTACACAACTTCATTCACTCATTGATTTGATTTTTTTTCTCTCTCTCTCTTTCTCGTTTATGTGTCTTGATATCTTTTGATATCTTCATTATGTTTCATTTTTCTATCATGTTCTCCGTGTCCGCATAGCTAACTGTTTGTAGTCGGCAATTTCCTCAGATTTTCTGTGATGATACAGAGAACAATTTCTTCTTCCTCTTCTGCTTGCTGTTTTTGTTTCAATTTCAATTCCATTTTGTAGCGTAAAAAAACTCCAAAAAAAATTGAGAAGTATTATTTGTTTAAATTGCTTTCTTTCGGATAGTTTCTTTCTCACTTTGCATTTGTCTGTCTTCTCTTATTGTCTCATTTACTACAAATATACAAATACAGATGTTTTGAGCTTTGGTATATTTTTACAGTGCATATAATTGATATGCATTCCCATTTAACTTTTAAGTTGTACATACGCAATATTTTCACTGTCGGGAATGAATTTAACAGACAAATACACCAAAAAATGACTTGAACATTTGAGCATTTCTGATTTGCTGTATTTCAAGTTCAATATCAGCCCAAACCGTTTGGTTTTATCAAGTTGATATTATCAACGCACAAAGAAATTTCAAAATATTTGACTGTTAAGTCAATATCAAGCTGAATAATGTATGTAAATCTGCAATTTTGAAGGGGGAGTGTAAAGAAAAATGGGATTTTCGAAATCGCCATCTCTTTATATACTTTCTTTTTTTTTTTTGATGAAAAACTACTTTGGATTTTGTCGATTGGAAAAATGTGTGTAGGATAGATGGAATAAATTGAAATTGTGAACTGGCTGTTCAGTTTTCGTAGAATCTGAGAGAAATAATGACGGATATCCATTGTGTTAATTAAGCTCAAATTTGAAGGGATGAGTCAACTTTTTTTTTACGAAGAAACGTCGTAGACTCATCTCATTGTGAAGGACAGAGTAGACAAAAAAGTAAATACAAAGCAGACGTACATCTGTAAATGTCATTCTTTTTTCTTTAGTATGGATATTCATTGGGAAATGAAATCACAGAGATGGGAAAGAAAGGGAAATACAAATAAGAAAAATAAAGTGAGAAAACTGAATACAGATCTGTATATGTAGCTTATAAATATGTGACAGGGAATTCAAACTAGTAAGATAATATGTAGCAAGCAAATGTAAGAACAGAAAATGTACCTACACCAATGACAAAGAATTGAATCATAAAAGTGGGCACAGAAGAGTGAAGCATATGTAAATACTAGCAAATGTATGTACTGAGGTGCATTTAATTCTGACAAGTATTAATTACACGTTAAATCGATTATCGTTTAGCGAGCAACGTCTCCATTCACTGACATTCAACTCAAATTTCACTCAAACAACAAACATATACACACTCTCTCTCTCTCTCTCACTCACTCCTCTCACACAGAACACAGAACATATAGGTAGCTATACACAGACTGAGCGAGTATATATCGATTTCTGAGCTGAGGAAACGTGGGGCGGAGAGTCGTGGGGGCGAGAAAAAACCGAGAGAGAGAGAGATAGTCGAGGTGGAAGTTGGAAGCTGAAGTCAAAGTCGAAGTACAAGTCGACCAAGTTGAAGTCAAAGTATACAAGTCGTCGGGACTGAGGCTGGAGCTGAGGAGCTGCTTCGGGTGTAAAGCCCTCTTATAGCTCTTTTCGGGAGAAAGTCAAACGGAATTGTACATTTTTCGGTTATAATTCAAAAACGTGACAAACCAGCCAAACGATTGTATTACTGTAAATTGAGTTTTTTCCTCTTTCTCTCTCTCTCTCTCTCTTTCTCTCTAGTCGTACGCCTTACTATGATTTTGCCTCTCTCCTTCCTCTCTTTCTCTCTCTCTCTCTATGAAGCTCCCGGCTTTTCCTCTGCACTTGTACTTGTACTCTGGGAAGGTTACCAATAGTAATGTAATAGCACTACCAACACCAAATATACCAGAAACCAAAAAAAGCAAACCAACTTACCAGGGATTTTCTCTTCTTGTTTTATTGAAGTTGTGCCGAGTTTTTTTGAAATTAGCTTGAACTATCATACTTTTTCATATGCGGATACCAAAAAAAAAACATACAAAAACATATCTTTACTTTGAGATCTCAGATTCTTTTACACCCCACCCAAAAACTCTCTTTCTCTCTCTCTGTCTCTCTCCAAACTGGAAACATATTCTCAACGCGGAATTTTAAATTTGGAATCTGGATCCTGATCCTCATGCTGACATTTGGGATTTCCCCTGTTAACTGTCGTTAGAATAACAGAGAATTCCAAGTCGAATTCGAATAAATTGAATGGAACACCAAAAAAAATGAATACAATGGTACGGAGGAGCATCCGAATATTCGTTTGTATACTATTATGACAAGGAACATTTTTTTTTCGTCTATCCGTTTTTTAAAAAGAATCGTTTTCTTTTGACTTATGACTTGGGACTTGTGCGGAGTCTCTTCATGTAGAATTTATCTTTATCTTTGTATGTCAATTCTGTACGAGCTGAGGCTGAGGCCGACGTCCCCATACTTTTTTTTCTCTCTAAACTTTGTGTTCAATTTATATTAATGGAAAAATCATGTATAGAGACAAGGAGTAAAAATCCATGTTGAGTTTATAGTCTTTCCTCTCTCATTTTTTCATACATCATTTTCTACTGATAGTCACATCCCAAAATTCTACATAATAATATGTATTAAAATTTTATATGACATATAGAATAGAAAGAGGTAGAAATAAAATAGAGGGAAACGGAACAGTAAAAGGAATGGCCAACATTGAAATTCACGAATAAATGACAAAATTCAAAGAGAAAGAGTATAATAAAATAATGGGTAGTCACTATTGTAGATTGTAGATTATGGATAGACGATCCAGAGCATGTTATACATCATGTACATTATGTAGTTTACAAATTTGTATGTGGAAGAGAGAGGTGTAGAAAAAAAATTTGTCAGGATCTTTAGAACTGTCTATATCTACATAATATCCGTACAAGTACGTACGGTGAGGAACCCTGGAACAAAATCTTAAGGTGGTCTGTTAAAAGCCACATGGGTTTTCATTTCTGATCAGCATGCTGTGCTATTCAATTCTCTCTCTCTCTCTCTCTCCTCTCTTTTCCTTAATGTTCATATGCATTTACCACTGTCTATGTGTGTGTGTGTGTGTGGAGTATGTGAATGTGAAGAGACTCCGAGACTGACTGACTATACACGTACCTTTACATCCTTTACATCATCCATTATCATTATTAGTACTAGTATTATTATCCATTAGAGAATCACCTCAAGTCCTCCTCGTCGGACGTCTCTCTCCTCTCTCTCTCTCTACGTTCAACTCTCAACACGACTAAATAGAGTCATTAAAGTCAATATTATTGGGGAAAATATGTTGTAAATTATTCTCCACATCCAAACACTAACTATTATGACAATTTTATTGAATCATCTTTATTACTTTGGTTCCCAAACTGCTTTAATTTACGCACATAAGTATACAACAAACAGAGAGGGACCTAACAAGTTCCTTTATTGTTATTGTCATGAATGAAATAAAATGAAAGGAAAGGGAATGTAAAAAGTACAGAGTACGAGTACAGCTTTATTTCGTATATGTACAGTTTAATAGAGATTTACAAATATATTGTAAATAAAAAAACATCATTTAAATTGAAGATGTACATAAAAATAAAAATCCATCATTCTTCATTTGATTGATCCTCTCACACTTCACACCAAAAAAAAAATAATTAATCCACACGAGAAAATAATTAAACTCTGATGATTCAGTAGAAAATATATGTATACATTGTACATTTCATTTCTCAAAATGTATGCTCTTCAATCTTCAACAAAGTCGTCGTCGTCGTCGTCGTCAATAGTCAACCAACATACAGATATAACATAATACTGGTAATAAATGTGTTTCCTTTCCAATAATTAAAATGTCTTTCAAAAAAAATGAACTAAATACTACTAGGAGGAGAGTAGCAGACAAAAGAACAAAGTGTATAAAGTAAAAGGAGATCAGAGTCAGAGAGAGAGAGAGAGAGGATTGATGAGAAAAATCAGCATTAACATCAACATCAACATGAATAGAATGAGAGAGAGAAACAATAAGTATTATAAAATACATTGTGAAAAGAAATACTCAAATACACATAGAGGAAGGAAAAAAAAGATTAAGTCTCTTACACTTAAAATGCTGAAGACTGACGACTGACGACGACAATGAAAAAAAAAAAGATTTCAATCAAACCTCCAAACTTCAAAGAGCATGTTGACTATCAGTGTATTGTAGTTTGTATAGTTGTTGTACATATATATATAATGTGTAGAATGTATTACAAGTGGGAATGTGAAATGTGAATGTGTAAGTACATCAAGTGTATGTATGTTTAACAGTAATAAGTGGTAAGTGGTGTGGAGGTACAAGGAATAATGATGATAATGCCATGTTTTCTAATTTCCTGTTTATGTACACAGTATGATGTGATGTGATGGTTTCGGACAGAGAAAGATAGAAAGAGAAGGAGAGAGAGAGAGAGAGAGAGAGAGAGCAGAGCAGAGAGTCAGGGAGTTTGGACGGAAAGTCTCTGGCTCTGCCTATGGAAAATCCAAAAGGCAAATCTAAATCCAAAAAGCAAATGATTGATGATCCAAAATACACACAATTATAAATTGAATTGATTGTGTCACTAGCAACACTTTAAAGCCATCCCCAGGTTTTCTTCTCATCCAACAGAAGAGAACAGCGAACCAACAAGAGCAACTTGAACACAGTCTGAAGTCCATATGTACACTATACACAAATCCACATGTACACACACACACAAACACACTGGGCAAAACAATTCCGAGGCAAGTCAAAGCTAACCTGAGAGTAGTAGTAACAAAAACAGTACACATAGAGAGACGTCCTGTATATCTGTACAACAGAAAACTCTATTAACTATTGTTTGATGTTGATGTGTTAATTAACTGTCAGGTTCCTCAGCTCTCCATTTTTCTCTGTCCATATAATATAATATACATATATACATATTCTATCTATTAACTCTTCCCATATACCTATGTACATACCATACGATAGGATAGGATAGGTGTAGGAAATGCCAGCTAATAGTTAAAACTCTCTCAGCCCACCTTTACTCATACAATACATATGTACATGAAGTACATGAGTACATGCATGCATGCATACAGTCAGTCAGTCAGTTACAGTCTCAGCGAACGATTCAAGATTCAACTTTTGCATTGGATTGGAACGCGCTCTCCTTCCCTACCAGTTCCTTTTCCTACATACAAACATAGGTACAACAGATATTCCTATTCCAAAAACCATTTCTATTTAATAACTCAAGAAGCCCAAGAAGAAGAAGAAGGCTGACTATATTCTACCCTATGATATTATATTAACTTTATATATCATATCATACCTAGTCAATTTGTACACACACGTCCGTAAACTTATGCTTATGCATATGTATGTACGCAGAGGAAAAAGAATAAATTTTAATCAAGAGACGTCTCGAGCTACCGCAAACGAATCGATTTTTTTCCCTCTCTTCTCCTACACATTCAAACGCACACATACACAAGAAAAACTCGAGAAAAAATGTATCAAGTATGAAAAAAAAGTAGCTAGTTTTTATTTCTTATTCTCTCTCTCTCTCTCTCTCTCTCTCTCTCTCTCCATAGTTTCGTGTGTACGCTTTTTCTTTCTATTACTCTAGAATATTAGTCTCTTTCATATATATTTACCATATACTTGAGATTCTCAAATGAAAACTTGAATAACTATCCACATTCGCCCTATGTTGTCTCTATATTATATGTGTGTGTGTGTGTGTGTTTGTGTTTGTGTTTGTATTCTTGAAAACTTTGCCATTCCGAATTCCGAGCCAACTTAATTCTGGAGCTGAGCTCAAGCCTTTCCTAACTTTGATGATTAACTTTCCCCCTTTGTACATATTTATATGCTTGCATTGGAGAATTTCCATTGGAGACTTTATAGGATTTTTGTTGAACTGTTGATGAATTTTGATTTTCTTGCTTGTAAATTTATTGCCGACGATCCTCATCAAATTATGAACATTTTTTTTTTTAACGAACAACAACAGTTGTAAAAATCAATAATGCAAATTACAAATTCCGAATCCCATTTAATTTTTATACATTTTACATCATATGAATATTTAAAAAAAATCTTATCGTTAGTGCACTTGGCATTTAATTTGATTTTTATAGTTTCCACATCATGTAATAAAAAACAAATGGGGAAAAGAAAAATGTTCAAAGTCCAGATTTGGAAAAAGCTTCAATGCATGACAAAAAGAGATTCATTCTCTCAATCTACCTTTCCATCTCTGTAAAAATAATAATCAAATAAACAATTTTCTTTTACTTTTTCATTCCGTTCATTTTGATAGGACGTTCAAGAGAAATACAGAGAGAGAGAGAAAAAAAAAACAGTCTCGGTATAATCGAGTGTACTTATAATGTATGGATATAATGGATAACATGTGTAATAGGTGTGTGTGTGTGTACATTGACTATTTATACTAAAAAATTGAAAAATGACTTGAGAGCATCCATCCATTGGAATTTCCTTGGAAATGTCTGTATCCATGTACAAGGAACATTGGGAACGGGAAACCTTTAAATATACATAATAATCACATGTATCCATAATATACTGGCAAAGTTCACTTTTCAGTTTTGAAAAACGACAGACCGACAAACAGGAGAGAGAGAGAGAGAGAGAGAGAGAGAGAACGAGAGAGAGAGAGAGAGAGAGAACCAATCCTCAAATTGTTTCTAGAGGAACTTAACATGGCCAACATCAACATGAACAACTCATAAGAATGAGAATAAGATGAGTCCCTTGTCTTAGCTTACGCATTAGTTTCTCTCCCTCTCTCTCTCTCTCTTTGGTTCGTTCTACAATCCACACTACAATCCACACTACACAACACACTGATGTACTGGACTGACCGAAAGAGAGAGAGAGAGAGGAACAAGATGATAGTTTTGGTGATGATGATGATGAAAACTTATGGAATAACACAAGAATATACGAATAAGAAATAGGAAGAAGAAGAAGAAAAAAAGTCCTGTATGTATGTGTGTACCTATGTAAGTCGGAGAGTGGTCCAAGTCGTATCGTATTGTATTCGTGTATGTAAGTTGTTTTGAGAGACGACTCGGTATGTACATGGAGAGCGGCATCCCTTTCACACCTTCTTATTAACTCTGTACAACTCACCCCTCATCAATCATGTTTTTTTTCATCATCCCTTTATGCTTCGCCTCTATACACGCTTCAAAATTAGGAAATTAAACTAATCACATGGTTAGTGTTGGTTAACATCTCTATGCCAATGAGTGTAAAAAACCCGAGAACTTAAATTGAACAAGTCAAGTCAAGGGAATAGATAGAAAAGAGAGAGAGGAGAGAAGTGGGAACCTGGGCTTAATGGAAAAATATTATACACACCAACTTTACTACAGCTACAGCAAATAGGAATAGCCATAGTAAAAGCAATAGTACGAGGAGTAATAGCAATAGCCATACAACTAGCAACTAGCTATGTAATTCCAACGGAGGAAATTCGAAATTGGATAATGACTCTTTTTTATTTTTTCTATCTCTCTCGTTTGCTCCAACTCTCCAAACATCATACACACATTACACACACACACACACACAACAACGACTTTATCTATTATCTCTCCCATTCTATTCTATTGTGTTTCAGTTAAGTTGTAAGTCTATTCCTATTCCTTATTTATATATTCCACGGTATAGCGAGAGGTATCGTATATATGCACCTTCCACTGTACTCACAAGTCAGTCTATAGTTAAATGATCGTTTCACCCTGTTCTCTCTCTCTCTACATGGACATGGACATGAAAACATTAAGATATTACGTATTTATCTACCTATACACAGAACAGAGAGAGAGAGAGTTCATACACATCATGTATTTATATTATGTATTATATAATAGAATCTTTTTTTTCTCTCTCTCTCTCTCTTCTCTTCTTGCGAGTTTATTAGCTGGATGAGTGTAGGATAAACGGAGCTGTTGTGTTATTGTAAAGGAAAATTTGACAAGAGCTCAGCATGAGCAGTGTAAAAATTCTAATGTAATTTAACGTATATAGAGACATTAGTAGTTCCTATATTATCCTCGGACTATCTACCTACTCGCTCCTCTCTCTCTCTCTCCAGTCAATCCCAACACTCTTCTCCCTCACACCAACACCAACCGACCATATTTTCTCTATATTTTCTGTATTAATGGCAATTCTCTATTAACTATTAAGGGTTTCCTTCTCTATTTCTCCATCCAACCACTTGGTTTTCTGAATTGGGATTTGACTTTGACTGGGAGATGATGATGAGATGAGCCTTTTTCACTTTTTCACTTTTTTTTCACTCTATTCATTCTGTCTTGGGTCGAAGAGAGAGAGAGAGAGAAAGAGAGAGAAAGAGTCCACTGTGTACATATCGGTACAAGGGTTAAGAATATTATTATTGTTTTTAAAAACAATTTCCAAATAGAGCCCTCAAGGGTCTTTATAATGTAGTATAAGAAGCATGAAGGGTCTCTCTCTCTCTCTCACTCTCTCTCTCTGTGAAAACGAGTTTTGTATGTTTTCTAATTAGGTTTGGTCTTACTCGAACATCTTTTTCTTCTTCTGCTCCTTCTACTCTCATTCTCTCACTTTTTGGCTCATAGTTTCTCTCTTTGAAGTTTTTTGGGGATGAATTTTTTTCCGGGAGTAAACTGGAACAATAACATTGCATTCATTTTGGTTGTGTGTGTGAGTGTGTTGTGACTATGTGTGTGCAATGTGTGTGCATGTACAGTTGTACAGGTATGAGAGAGATTGATGGATAGAATCTGTTTTTGTTGGATATATAGAACTTTTTTTTTCTATCTATTTGTCTTCCATAGTTTCCTTTGTAAAGCTCCTTTTTTCCACAGAATTAGCCGTGTGTAATCGTTTTGTAAATAAGTAAAAATATTCCTTTCGTTTTTTATGTGAGCGCAGGAGTAGCAAGAGCAGCAGCAGTGTCTTGGCTTTTGGTGCTTTGTTGTGCATTTCTTACACTATCCGGATTTTTTTATTGTTATTTTCACTTTCATTGTTATTCATTACTAATATGAATACGATATGTTGAGAGTGTCTGTATTATGTATACATCCACATTTGTTTGTACACTGTATACGTTTGTTTTTGTCTGTTGTTTTCATCTTAAAGAACTTTGGTGTACAGGGTTTTTGAGGTTCCTGACGATGAGCCTTTTTGTACAGAATGGATGGGATAGAAGGAAGGACGGGATACGGGTTCATAGGGTATGTGTAGAAATTTAAGTACAATGTACAGTGTATAATTTACTCGTGCATAGCCATGTTTTTATCATGTCTTCATTTTTTCATGATTGAGTCATTTATTGAGAAATGAGGATGGCCATGGAATTTGGAGGGTTTGGAAATTGAAATTTAATTGCAAGTTCAACCTGACTCTAATTTGATTTTTCTTTTGTCCAGAGTCCACACACAAACACATCCCCGTCCAGTTTGTTTCTTCCCTCTAAATTGTTTCTTATATAAGTATATATTTAAGTATATATATATATTCTTAAACTTTTTGTTACTCAAATTGTTTTATTTTTATATTATAAAGTGTGCAGTGAAGATGAGTCTTTACTATGTTTGTTTTCTGTATGCAATGCAGAAACTAACTTGATCCGTACAAAAAAAGATGTACTTAAAGGAAATGATACAATTTGTGAAATGCAAACAATACAGACAATTACGTACAAAACTTGAATATTTTGTATATTCCCAAGATTAAGACGTTGAAAGGCTTTATCTTGATTCGTTGAAGCATCACACCGCACCACATCACACTTCTACATAGACGAGATGAAAAGAAGATGAACAAGATGATGAGAGTTTGTGCGAGTTTGAGAGTTTGAGGAGTGAAGGGAACTGTGAATGACTGAAATGAAAGATGGAAGATGAAGTGCGAGGCCTACTAATTAAAATTAAAACCACCTACCTACATACAACTTAATTAATTAATTACTTAATTAAAAAACACCAACTCTCTTTACCTCTCTCTTTCTCTCTTTCTCTCTCTCTCTTTCTCTCTCTCTCTTTATCTCTCACTCCTCACTGCAAAAACTTAAAATCTTAATTAAGAATAACTAGTTTGAGTTTGTCCTAATTTGAAAGCACGTCTTAGTAATACCCACAATAATAGTAATCATAATAATAATCATAATAATTGTACATTTCCCTCTTGTACAGTCGTGTTTTCAACAAAATACAGCGAGACAGCGAGTGAGAGAAAGAGAACTCTCGAGGCGTTGAAATTAAAATTACAAGTGTATAACTACACTAACCTAACAGTTGATATATTCAAATTGAAAATGAAATGAAATTGAGCTAATATCAAAAAGACTGAAGACTGTGATGAAAGTTTCCTGCGGCGTTAATACGCTTGAGAGAGAACGAGAACGAGAAGGAGAGAGAGAGAGAGAGGGAAACAACATGGAGTAGTCTACACATTGACTATATGTATAGTATGTATACATTGCGACCATGCAGTAGATAAAAGTTGGATGATGTATTCTAGATTCCAGATAATTATAATTATGCTCCCTACCAACCGCCGTAATTCTATAGTAATTCCTTGAGATATGATTCACATTTAGATGCAAGAGGAGAGAGAGAGAGAGAGAGAGAGCGAAATGTGGAATCTAGTTTTTACATTCTTAATGCCCATAGAATTAGAATAAGAATAAAAAGTTGTGGAATAAAAAGTTAATTAAATACAGCTAATAATCCATAAAGATAAACATTAGGAGAGGAGAGACACAGAGTAAAGAAAATGGAAATACGCAGAGAGAGAGAGAGAGAGGAACAATCAAAATTGATACAGATCAGAGACCGGGAAGCGACAGAAAGAGCGAGAGAGAGTGAGAGAAAGGAGAGAGAGAGAGAAGGGAAAGAGGCGACAGAGAGAGGAGAGAGAGATTGAGGAGAGAAACAGAAACCCGGACGAGTACGTGAATGAGGAGCAAGTAAAGGAGAGCTCAAGAGATATAGATAGATTCTTCTTCTCCCCATAACCACAACAACAGTGGCCAATTCTCAAGAGGGCCATTTCATTTTGGGCAAACTAAAATACGAAAATTTGTCACTCTCTCATCCTCAAGCTTTCTCTCTATCTAATGCTCATCCTGAATTTTACGTACACATATGCTTCGGGGATTTAAACGCAAGTGGGGGAGAGAGAGAGAAAGAGAGATTTGGAGGAAAGGGGGAAAATTCATATGAGGATACATATGGACAGGGATGTACATTTCGTGTAGAGAGAGAAAGAGAGAGAAAGATCCCGGGTGGGTATGTACAACCCACAAGGAGAGCTCAGGACAAAAGTCATCCGAGAATGACAGAGTAAAATCAACGAGGGAATTTTTATGTGTGCTTACACGTTATGGTCTCTAATGTGATTCTCCATTTCCCAAATGTAATCAAAATGTACAGATTGGTCGAGTTAGATTTTAGCATTTAATTTACATTCACAAATTATTATTTTTATCTTATCGAGCGTACATTCACAAAACACATACACAGTATATACAAAATAGAGAAAAGGATAGACAATATTTATACGTACGTAAAATATACGTATCCACATGCATTCACGTCATAATATTATCCTTTCCCTACTTTCATACACTTATAGATTTATTATCTATCAACTACTAACTGTGGACTATGTCGGTCCCTGTACAATACTCACTATATTAAATATATAAACTATCAAGATGCCCGCTCTCCGTTTTCGGGCTCTCTGCACACAGAGAGAGAGAAAACGAGAGAAAGAGAATACTCTCATCTGGATTCTCGATCGCGATTCAGATTTCGATTCTCGATCTCCCGATAACGAATGAATTCAAATTATGGATATTTTATTGTACTGTGTATTGAAATGGGTAAATAGTGGAGCGAATAGGAGGACGACTGCTCATTTGGTTTTGTCCATGTACATACAATATATAATATGTACCAGTACCAGTAGAGTCGGGAGTTTGTCTGGAGATGGATGACGAGAGGGGGGAAAGTTTTTTTTTACTGTATGTATACATATATATATATATCGTATGTGTGTGTGAGTACCTCTACCGAAACAAATGTATTTATATTTTAGAAAATTAGCACATTGATTGCGCCTAATAATAATGATAATAATAGAGGGACGTGAGTTGATGGCTTATGCTCCGGAGCGTGCAGTGTACACCAACACCAACGTCTATATTTCTACACATACCATATATACACACACACACACAAAGTTTCTGGCCTATTGGCCCCCGCGCAACGGCGGCTTCTAGTCTCACACACACACACACATACACACGCAATCGATAAATTTGCACGCAACGCCGCATGTGTACAAATTGAATTGTAATTAGCTTTTCTTTCTCTCTTACTCCCTTTCATGCTTGCGCATTAAACTGAAAACTTGACGTCTTTTCTCTCTTTCTCTCCTTTTTCATCCTTCTTGATTTTTTTCTTCTTCTTCCGTCCACATTTACATTTGCATTTACATGTTTTAAAGTCTCAAAAGAAAAAAAAACTATTCCCGTTTGTATTTGTCACACAAAACTCCCAAAAAAAAAAACTCCCGAAAGAAAGGAGGAACGCGAGAAGGTATAAATGTTTAAAAAAAGAAGAAGAAAAATCCGAATGTAGAGGGAAGAAAAAAGTCCTCAATCTTTTTTTTTTCTCCCCTCTTTTTTTATGTCTTGGCGCACGACATTAGACGTTGTAAATTGCACTAGTCAAGAAAAGTCTAATTGGATTTTTCATTTCCGTAGTATATATTATAGCGGGGAGAAGTATATATATAGAGATGGGGAATTAATTGATTTTTCTCTTTTTTTAAAAATTATTTCTACTCGGAATTTTCTCTTTTTTGTAGTAGGGAGATTGCCGAGACGGAATTAAACACATGGAATATTCAAATATATATATACATATACAAATGAGATTGATTTTTCTATTTCCAAATTCCAATTCCCCAAATTTACCTGCTCTTTTCATGTGATGATGATGTAGATTCTTCATCCTCTTTATAGTCAAAGGTATAGAAGGGAATTCCATTTCCATGAGCATGTGAATTGACTGGAGAGATATATATACGTAAAGTTTTTAACAAGTTGAAGGTGAAGTTGAAGCCTGGAGCTGAGAAGACTTGAATTTGAATTCTGAAAACCAGAGCACATGAGCTCATTATGTACAGATTGACTTTGTTGGAAGTTGAAAGGGAAATTCGAGTAATTCCGATGGCTCTCCTTCTCCATATTCTTTTTGGAGATAGATAGATTCTATTCAATATAGTCAAGAGTCAAGTGTGTGTGTGTGTGTATTTCCTTTCGCGGAGATGAAGACTAAACAAAAACAAACCAAAAGATTTACATATACGTATATTTCCAGTCCTTTTACGTCAACTTTTTTTTTTGTTGAAAGATAATCAATTTTTCATTTTCATTATTCCTTTAATGCTCATTTAATTGGCTTAACCTCAATTCCGTTTTTTTATCGTTCATCTTGCATCAATCCATGTGTGTGTGTGTGTGTGTGTGAGTGTGTAAACTTTATAAGTTATGATTTTAATTAATTTTAATTATTACTGAATTCCTGCTGTAGGTGTACAACCAAATAGTGAGATTCTACAGGAGAGTGAAAGATTTAACATGTCCAAACATGCACGGTTTTTTTCTCCTATATACTTGAAGGACATGCCGAATTTTTCGTGGTGTTGAAAAATAAATTACACTGAGAAATTTTGCATGTGAAAATGAAAATGAAAATGAAAACGAAAGACAAATCATGAGTTTCCACGTAAAAAGTTTCCATTGAAATCTATATATGTATAGTAAAATTGATACATAATCAAGTTGAAATTGAAAATGAAAATAAACGTGTAAATACGATATATAGGAAGAGAATAAAAGAGAGAGAGAGGAATAAGGGAGAGAATGTAAAGAATTTTTTGTATATAGACGGTTATAAATGCCCAAGGAATTTATTGTAAGATTCTATGCTGATTCAGATTCTCCTCCTGGAAGACAAAAAAAGAGGAAAAAAGAAGACCAAGTATTTTTTTACACTCTTCTCTCTCTCTCTCCGCTCTCTGACTGAATCCGCAAAGCTCTTTTCCCAAGAGAGATTTATTCTTTTTTACGGCTTTCAATTTCAAATACTCTCTTTTCGATTATCGACAACTTGCGAAAAAAACCTTCAGAATCACCACAGTTTTAAAAGAAATTTAGTGGATTTGGTGGGTGAGCAGGAGCATTTGAGTTCCGTCACACAAAGTCACACACTCTTGTGAAAACTTTATATTATCTATCTATATAAGTAGGTAGAGTTTATACATATACTTGAACTTTACCTTTTGGGAACCATGGAGAATTTTAATTTGATGCGTGATAATAATTAACTGTTAATTCATTTCATCTACGCACAACGCCATTTCCTTTTTTTTTTTTGTTTTTTTCGTTTGTCAATTTCCACCATTAAATTATTATCCTCGACTGTCCAATAATAATAATTCAATGCAGTATTTTGCAGTGGCTCTCGTTGGCATTGCTTGAAAGCGTAATCGTAATTCGTAATCGTAATCGTAAAATTCGTTATCGTAAATCATAGACAAGACAACATGTAGATATCTCCTGCCCCATTATTTTTATTATATCGATTAAATTAATTAAATTAAAACAATTTCATTAAACGTTACGTTACGTATACTAGAAGACTCTCGGATGGATGGAATTCTGGTATTTTAATTGAGCAATTAAGCTAATGGTTAGTCGTTAGTTGAAAGAGAAATGTCAATATATACGAGTAATAGATTTAGATTAGTATGAGGAGTCATGCATTCAGATTATCATAAATAAAAAAGTTAATAGTTAATGTGGATGAAGAGAGTGAAGAGTGAAGAGGAACTAGACTATATACACATTATCATCACATCCACTTTTGTTATGGTTATGTAGTAGACGAATTACGAAAGAAAGAGAGAGAGAGAGAAAGAATCTCTATTAAATTGTACAAAATCATCATCTTGCTTTTTTTCCTGTCCGTCTACCGGCTTTACATCTTGTTCTTGTTTTGTTTTGTTCTGTTCTGGTTATTGTTGTCGATACGATAGTTGAAGTAGAAGTATCTTAGAAGCCTTGTTGTGTGGTTGGAAGCGGTGACTGCTTCACTTGAAAGACAAGTGTAATTTTCTGTACATGATACAGTCAACAACAATCAAACTTAACAAAGGAGATGGAGCCTACATTGGCGGTATCTAGTGTGACGATCCCGGATTTTTACGACTATGAAACTATGATGAAACTATACTGAAGATGAAGATGAGATGATGATGCGGGTAGTTGTCTCAAATCTACTTATCCTTTTAGACGCTGGAGACTCAATCTCAATCATCACATCATCTGTACTGCAGAGGAGGAAAGGGGAACTTTGATGTATACAGCTACAGACAAAATCATCTCAATTCATGCTGAAACTGAAACTGGATGGTTTGATTTCGATTACGATGAAGGTTAGCAGTTAATCGATTATTCGTACAAGTACCAGCGTGTAGACTTACGTGCTTTTTTCTTCCATACGTCAACGTGTGTAATTGAATATCTTGTCTATATCTCTCTCTATATATACTTATTCTTCACGGTGAGACCATCGTTTCTATATGGTGGACTTGCAAATGTGGACGAGCTTTGAGTTTAACTATAACAAATCGTAATGCAAACATTTACATACAATAAAGTTGAGGAAGTATTATGAGTTTTTTTAGTTACCTCTTGCATTTTCTCGTGTGGGAATTTTAATTTGTAAATCTATATAGACGAAACTGTTATCATGAGTTCTCCGAGACCTATATAATATTTCAAGTCAAGTATACGTAAACTGAAATCTCGGATCTGAAAGCGGAAACGGTGAGGAAAGGTCTGTGGCCATGAGGGAGTCTCTGCTGAGCATTGGCCACACCATCAACTCCCCTACTTTTTGGGCCGGTGGATAGAGAGAGCCAAACTAAGGTTTCAAAGCTTCCTCTTTTTCTTTGGAAACTTTCCGAGGAAAAACGGTGGAATTTTCCCACTTCATTCATTGACTTTGAAGTTTGAACCATATGAAAAGCGAATGGGAAAGATGTGCAATGATATCTGTATACAAAATGCCTTTCCTATTATATTTCCAGGCCTTATTCGTTATCCGTCGTCATTTTGATTGAGTGTTGGTAACACTGTGTTAAAAAAAAGTGTAAGTGAGGGATAGAGAACGAACACTATAATGAATAAATACCTTTTACATATCAGTAATTGTAGACCGTAGTCGAATGGTAAAAGCTGTAATTAAAGTAAATAGATGCATGTCGCGGGTGTATGTACTTGGTCATTTAATTACTCATCTTCAGATCAAAAATAAATATGGGATTTTCTCACCGTATCATCCAATTTTCTCATGCTTGTCGACGTTATGAATCATTCATATGCATATAGGCGTTGTCATGAGAAACTTTTTTCTTCGTATAAGAGTTCCCACATTCATTTTACTCCAATGAAATTTTGCGAATTCTCATGAATCAATCGGCTGACTTTATGCAATGAATTTGAATGTTGATTTTTACTCAGTTTAGTTACATAACAAAATCCCTTTAAATCTTTATGAGCAGTTCACAAGAGCTATGCTATTACGAATACGAGATTCACTGTTCTTCCCAAATCCAACTCCAAGTCACCCATGACATTTCAAAGCATTAGAACTAAAACTTACTACAGACTAGTCTAGATGCCGTCCTCATCGAAAGTTGTTGTTCCCGGAACAAAACAAAAACGTTCGGGCCTAAAGCGTAAGCTCACAATCAGACACAATGACAACGACCCCCGAGAAAAGAAGGAAGTGTTCGTTTTTGTTGTACATACCTTTTACGCTTTTTCTCTGTACACTCACACACAAGATTTTTTAGAAGCCCCCATACTTACACAAGGGAAGTGGTGTAGAGTGCAGACTGTATAGATGTGTAGAGTTGATGGTGATGGTGATGCCTGTACCTGACAGAAACAATTCGTAAAATTCTCCTCCTTCCTCGGAAAATTCCCCTCCATTAATTAATTACCCTATTACATTAAAGACCCTTCAGAAAAACACGACTAGATATGAATGGGCCTCGCCACAGGTGACTATATAAAATATCGTGTTTCAACATCCTGCTCTCTATCACTCCATCCCTGACCCCATGCTGACACTAAATACAATGTTGAAAAATTAAATCATGTCACCAACACAGTACAGTGTACAGTACTCTGATTGTGAGTTTTACCCGTCCAAATTGAATTAAATCGAATACCGGCTACTCAATACAGCACACAGCACACACCTATTTACTCTGCATAAGATATTTAATACAATATTTATTCATTCCTTATTATTATTACTCACAAACTCACCATCATTCATAGGTAATAAATGAGATTCTCATTTCTCTCACCACCCAAAATAAATTGCTCCGTCGAGTCAATCACTGTCCATATCATGCTAAACTATACAATAAAATCCTCCGCATTCAAAATATTCAAACCCAAAGTGGTGGATTTAATTCAACTCTGGATTAAATTCTTGTATATATCATGCATATTTATTTTATATAAAACACGTTCTCTTTATTCTTTATTATCTTCACATTTCATTATCATCGTATTTATATATTTATCTATGTATATATATATATACATATATAATAATATATATATAATGTAGTTATATAATATGTACACAATACTCTTACAGACAATTGAGAAACCGGTGTATTTTTTTGTGAGTGGTGAGGAGATGGGAGGGCTCGGGGTTCGGGGGGAGGAGGAAGTGAGTAAAAATTAATTAAACTATTTATATATCATATCGATATCGAAAAACGTAAACAGTCAAAGTAAAAAAGTAAAGGTTTTTGTTTTTTGTTTCATGTATATAATAATTATATATATTTTAACCTTACGTATTTAATTAATTAGTTCTCATTAGGTTAATTAATCAAATGTTTTTTTTTCTTGAATAAAAAAAAAAGCTTTATTTCTTTTAAACGTAATCATCCATTCTGGTGGTGGACTTGAGAAGATGTTCTGCCGCTTTAGCTCGGAGTATGGCAATAGAACTATTTCGTCGGTCGACAGTGTCCATATCCACATGATGCTCATTCGTACTGTTTGTCGTCGCATTACTATTCGAGGAGGATGCTGAGTCGATTTCGTTCGATGGTGAATTTAGTTTATTGTCCTCAGAGGGGGATTCTTTTAATTGGTCTGCTGCTTCCATTGACTTGCGGTGCATTCCTACATTCAAACACACACACACACAACAACAACCATCATCATCCTCATCCAAATACTAATAATTATAATAGGAATTTAGATTACACAACCAGCATCTACGATATATTTCTTGTATAGTCCCAATCCAGTCAAGCACACACACATACTTATATGAACACATTTCAACGAGATTAAACTTTCTGTCATCCCCTGATTAGTCATAGACTCTGTCATCAATTACATAATATACACATTCAATTTAACATGGGAGAATTCTTTAAGCCCATGTAAAGTCCACCGAGTCTAATCCCAGTGTGATCTTTAATCTGTCATTAGTCATTAGAGAAACCGGTAAACATTAAATTTGTCTATTCTATATTAACTGTTTTGTTGTTGGTTGCTGTTATAATTATAATTATTATTGTATGTATAAGAGCTCCGAGTATCGTGGAGTCAAGTCCTAATTTAAGGAACGCAGAGAGGAAAGTCAGTCTGAGGAAATTGAGGCAACTTGGTGAGTAATTCATGTCCTAATTAAATTAAATTAATGACAAAAACTGACATGTATAATGGTGCGTGTGTATGTGCTAATTCCTTTTTGTTAATTAGTAAAGAGACATTATGAATATTTGGGAATTCCACAATTGTGACTCTCTCGTGGTACAAAATAATTTATCTGTGTGTGTGTGTGAGAGAGAGAGAGAGAGAGAGAGAGAGTGAGTGTAAGCTCTATTTGGTTTTGGTTGGGGACTATGAATATTTCTCTGGATTCGTGGGCTCATTCATTATTGAGATAAAGACGGTGGCCGCGTGAGACTGCCGCATATTTCCACACTCTTGAGGAATTAATTAAAATCCCAGGGATTCCACTGTAATTCCTAATAAAGACGTTTGATGAGGAGAAGAATGAGAGTGAGAGCGAGAGAGAGAGAGCGACAGAGAGAGGGAGAGAGAGAGATGAGGGTATATCGTATGTGAGGGAAACGGAGTGTGAGTTGGAATAATGCGAACTGGAATAGTCGAATACGAAACGAAGGGATAGGAAGGAATACGAAGAAATGCATTTGGGGACAGACATATTGTCAACGCAGTTAATGAACATTGTTGGGATAGTTTTGTATATTGCCTTGATGGTTGTGTATTAATTTTCCTTCTCTCTCTCTCTCTCTCTTTCTTGCTTTCGTTCTCCAGCCCCTTTCATTCACTTTTCTCTGTTTCTCTCTCTCTCTCTCTCTCTGGCTCTTTTCCTTTTCCCCTCTTTCAGTTTCACCAAAAGTTCCTTTACAGATAGTGTGTGCCACTGTCACTGTGTGTGTTGTGGTGGTTCCATTAGTTTGGTTCATTATAGATTGAGTTCTTGTTTTGGGAAATTTTCGGATCGTAAATTCAGCTTTTAAACATTACTCCTGTATTGCTTGTACATCTATGATCTATGCACGTTCTATCTATCTATATATATGAATCCACCACTAACTATTAACAATGGATATTTGAGAAATTTCCTACACAATTACTGTGCCACCAGTCACCGGATTATGCACCCGCACAAAGTTTGAACGGATATATCGTATCTCTAATCCTTTATCTTTATACAGACTCCTGACACTCCGCACAGCAATCTAAAGATGCCTATTTTCCTGCACCCAATGATCCAATCCTTGTAAGATGTGAGAATGGCTTTGAATTTTGAAATCATCTTCTCTTGCACCCAGATCCATGCAGATAACATTTTAACACGATGAGACTGAGTCGTTTCTACACTATGCACCTCTTTGTTCAACTATGAGCAAAGGAAAAAAATCCTTCATTTCATATATTTTGACTCTAACGTTTTTGCAATCTCTGCAATTTGAAATACATTCTGCATAAAGGAAGGGCTTTTCATGTATTTATGTACATACATGTACTTGATGTATCCTATCGTATCTGTACTTTCTGTACGTACAGAACTACAGAGAGAAGGGAATTGTATACTTACTAATGGAAAGTTATGCTTTTACATGTATCAAATGGGAAATGTCCTGACGTTATTATGGGCCGTTTGTTTATCTTTTCCTTTTCCTCTCCCCCTTCAAAAATTATTCTGTGAACAACAACTTGAGGATTGCATATATATTGGCAGATTGTTCAATGTTTTGTGTGCATATAATATGTGTACAAAGAAAGAGAGACAAATGTTGCATACTCACCGTGTATCTACACATTATCATTATCATCCCCATTACATTACATTACATAAGAATAAACAAACGGCCATTACGATTTATTCACTTCTTTCAAATTGTGTTTCTGTACGACACAAGTTTTGCTGTAGTCAAAATCCAAGATGCAACGATGCATCAAGCTCCAAGTAGATTTCCCCGTGTCGTAGCTGAAGGTTAATATGAGCAATTTACTCATTTTCTTTTGCATTTGAATTTCAACGTTTTGGGTAATTTAGTAATTTAGTAATTTCATTCAGAATTCCAGACGTTTGTCTACATCGTGCCTGCATATTTTTATTTTTATCCTTAGGAGAATCAAGAGTTGACATGTTGGTGATTCGTGATGATGAATAATTTCGTCTATTAAATTTTCCGTATCCTCTAATTAACTTGTCGGGCTAAACTCTCATCTCAATCTCACTTCAGTTTTGTAGAATTAATGCTATTTTTAGTGCTTTTTCATGCATTCGTTGATAAATTGGGGTATTTTTGTCTAGCACGCTCACTGACAAACTCGATTTTAATTTCATAAATACCATGAATTTTTTTATCGTGTATAAAACGGAACGGGACCAAACCGTCTCCGAGTTTGTATTTGAGTGTGTGTGTGTGTGTGCTTTCGTTAGTCCGTTCGTTTCGGTGGTATGTGGGTAAGAGAAAGAATGAATGAATAAGTATATATATATATATATATATAGTTTTCTACCTAGGAGCCACGGAGCAACGCACTCTTGAGTCTCTTTCCCAGCTTTCAGTATTGTTTCAGGTAATGGGAGACTATGTCTCACCATTGCACCGTACAGACCGTACTCTGCCATGATTGTGGACCTTCCCCAGCACTTTTCTGTTTTCCTGCACATCCACAAACAAAATTCAACACCACATTAATTTACAAATTTACATACACCAATTCAACCAACAGTTTAATTAAATACACGCTAAACGGTTTATACATTAATTTGTAAATAAACAATTCAATTACCTCCATTTGGCTCTATCCGTCCCAACATGAATGAGTGAACAAGTACAAAAAAACAAACAAAATATCCCTTTTTATTTCAGCATGTAGGTTTCATCAAATATTTCTTACAATTATACAGTGAATTTTTAAAAATGTACTGTTAAAATCAAACTGACCTTCTATTTTGAAACCAAACCTATGGAAGACAAGAGAGAAAAAATCAAAATCAAAATATATTCATATTAAATGTGAACAGATAGACAACTTGAACCTCACTCTAATTTATGACAAAAATATGCACCATGATTATTGGGATTCGGAAATGAAATGAAAATAAAAATAAAAATAGTGGATATTCATTATTAGATTAGGCACACATATTGCACTCCTATTCAATTTTTGACTTTGTTAAGCCTCACATGATAAATACAGTGAATTACACACAGATTTAGGAACATACATATGAAAGGAAGAAAACCTCTGAATCCGACCCAAAAACCATTCTCCAATTCGGACGAATATATACGCCATAATGTTATGACAAGTTTCCATACAAGAGTACAACAAGAGAGACCAAATTAATAAGTTGTGGCCATGCAATTCCCCTCATGAAAAGACCTATGAAAACCATATTCTCTCTCGTCAAAAGAAATCCGTTCGTATTGAATTACACACCATTTTCTTACTTAAATGGGCTCCCTCTCTTTCTCTCTCTCTCTGGTTTTTCTATTAAAGATATGAAATATAAACGGAAATCCACACAAATCATATGGGACATGGATATAAAAGCAATTGACAAATCTATATCACAAACAATACTTTCTTTTTCTTCTGTACTCTTCTCCACACAACATAAATGTACCTATACATATGTACATACAATGAATACAAATGAAGGAACGTCCCTACTTGAAGAGTACACATACCTATATATATGTAAAAAATGATTCAAGGGAAAGGTTACATACGGCCAATCAGTACGGAGCTCGATTTAACTTGACATAACAACCAGGTACTTAACATCCAATTCCATTCTATATGAGATCCATTGTAGTCTAGTTAATTTGTAAGTCAAATTTGAGAATCAATTGATTTTCACGATGGAAGTGAAGGAAAGATTGGTCATATTTTGCTTTTCTTACAAAAACTTTTACTGGGGTATAAACTGGTAATGCGCCATGTTCGACATCATTTTACCATATTTACGATACACATGCACGCACGACCACTTACGAGGTAATTCAAGCTTGCAATAATTAGTATAGGTAATACATGAGAGATGATAAATTGACGAATAAAAACCCTATCCCTACAGTAAATCTAAATATGCATACATACCTAAATATACATAAAGTGTGTGTGTATTGTATACCATACATATATATATAAGTATATCTGTAGTCTGTGGGGAAACTCACCTGAATTCTATCTTCTGCGAGGTCGCATTTTAAGCTGAGCATTTCCCTGTACACAAAACGATATAAAACGTACAATTTATAAATTATGTATGGATAAAAATATGAATAATGAGAAATGGGCATAAAATATGAGGTGATATTATTTTATAAGGTTATATATAGGGGGAAAATAGGGGTTTGGGTAGGGCTGATCGTACCTTGCGTAGACGTCGGGGTAATGAGCTTCCTTGAATGCTTTTTCGAGCTCCTCAAGTTGGTACGATGTAAAGATTGTCCTGCAAAACACACGTAAAACAATATTTAAAGCATTTAAAGACGACATTCCCAATTCTCATATAGTCATTAGTCAGAAAAAAAGAGTTTCGTTTCAACACATCGAAAGTGGCAGTTGATAAAACGACGGGTTTCTTACAAAATTATATATCAGGAACTGTAAAAAGCTGAGTTTATACCCAAAACCTACTTGATAGAGTTCAATTCACTTTCCTTAAGCTAAAAAAACGTTTAGTATACTTATTGTTAGTACAAAAAAGTCTGTATTTAAATGAAAACGAAGCTATTTCTATTTCCTAGGATATTTTGACCAAGTTTTGAAAGTGAAATTGCCCACATGACTCGTTTTCATAACCACACTATATACTATATGTATACGATACATGCCTGCCATACGATATAATCCATAAAATATTATTCTTTCCATCTGGATTTCGACCTGAGCTTCTCAAGTTGGTTTGATATATACGATGTAGATAAAAGATTGTTCTATTGTACAAATAAAGTACAGACATACGGCACGCTATTATTTCAATAGCTCATGGAACACACATACAAAAAAAAGAGAGGAGAGAGAGAGAGAATTCTTTTTATAATAATAATTTCAAAGGAGGCAATTGTACCTATGTCGACGTTTCTTTTTCTTCTTCTTGCCACTCATGCTTCCACCTCCGCTGACGACTCCGTTGAGCTCTGCCAGGCCCACCATTCCGTTCCCCAACTCTACAATCACACACAGAAAACACACACTTGTATACAGAATATAGACTTTAGATGAATATACATATGTATTATAGTTCACATGTGGTTGTACATGGACATATGTACATAGATATACAAGGGATATTAGATATTACACAGTATTATCACATATACTATTTATATTTGAATGCTATTTAATTAATGGACACATGGTGAAAGATTAACTAACTGCATCATTGTCATTCGATTTAAGGACTGTTTCAAGATTTTCCCCCTTCCTCCCTCCATCATGATGTATATTCCTATTTCGATATTTAACCATTGCCCACATTTCCCATACACATATGTACACATACACACTCACACTTACTTACAGGTATTCACAAGTATGTATCTCTCTCTCTCTCTCTCTCTCTCTCTTAAACTCTGGACTGTCTTTAGCCATGTACGATAGTTACGTGTGTTTAACGTGTATGTGTATATCATATAAAAATGTACATTTTTATATTCATATTCGTGTATTATTTATGGAGTTTACAGGGCGAAGGCAAAGGCGAAGGCGACTGCATTGATAATAACAATAACTTTTTATATCTTCAACTCACTGTCTTGTCTTTTCACTGTCTTTCTGCCTTCAAATCCAAAATTATTTTTTTCCCTCGACTCACTTGACTTGTTGTAATTTGTAATTACGTGTAACATTTGACTATCCATGTACATTGCCATTGCAGTAAGAGAGAGAGAGAGAGACCACATCAACATCTTGAATGCCCTTAAATAGCCCAAGACAACATCAATTACATATTACCTCCATATGCAAACTATATGTACAGATACAGATACATCCCCATTTTTCCACACATGCTCTATAATCTACACTAGTCTATACTTCTATAATACTGCAAGGAAAAATCCCTCTACACACATTCATAAATCTACATACGTACATATATACAGGACAATATTTGTCTTTATTTTATCTCTTACACGCTTCAACTATTAAACATTATACAGGGACTCTGTGTATCCAATTTTCATCCTTCCTACCGTCAATCTCCCTACTTCACATTCTAATTCATAAAATCATCTTCTTCTTTCATTACATGTAAAGGTACATTTTATTCATTCTCTTTATATAGGAAAGAGTTCAATGCTCATATTCTCATCTCACTCCCGAAATTCCCTTGACTCAAAAACATAAACTTGCTTTAAAGCTTTGAAATCGTCTGTCTATACGTATCAAATGTGTGAAATATTTTAATTTTAATTTCCTTGTACTTTTCTATACATCTTCTCTATTGACATTCTCTATACATATATTTGAGATTGGACATCACCATGTAAAAAAAAACTACCCAAAGTTATTTACTATTTACTATATATTTACTATATAATTTAACACTGGCTACTGATGTTGATGATGATCATCACACGACATGGAGTATGTGCACATGCACATATAAATCTTGTCACTTTTCCAAAAGGTTTAAGAAAACAAAATTACAAGTAGAGGGTTGTAAGACTACAAAAACTATACAACTACACTGCTGTCGCTGTTGCATTCGGTACAACTCCAAGTATACAAGTACAAGTGCGGGTTCAGGTATACATCTTTATAGAATTTCTGGATAGGTATGTGAGTGTGTGAAGTCTGGAGTCCCAAGAATGAGAATGAGAGAGAGAGAGAGAGACCTAACCCAACATGAAATATTTGAAAGAAAGAAAGAAAGCAACAGCAAATAGTAATGGCAGCAACACGACACTCCACACTCAACACTAGGCCAGGGAATAGAAGGGCCCTTGAATAAAATACACTCAAGTATAGTTCGAGTCATCGTTCCTCACTTGAGATTCCAGTAAAAAGTAAAAGACGAAGACGGAAAAAAAATGTACCATGTGAGAAAAAAAAACAAGAGTTTTTCTAGGAAAAAGAACGAGGAAAAATTTCAATAACAATAATTCAATTTCGTAAGGAAATTTCACTTCTTTTTTTTATCTGTATGATCTTTTTGTGTTTGTATATACATTTTCAGATACGAGATAAATGATAAATAGGATCGTTAAAAGGCGAATACAAGTTATACAAGTCTAAATAACACAATGAATTGTGCACATATTCAAATTTTTTTTTAAAAAAACAGAATTAACCAATTTCATATTAAATATTCAACGCTGAGGAGCGAGAAAGAAAATATTAAGTATACAAAATGAATGAGGGTCAAATGTGTGAGACACAAATTACAAATCTAATAAATAGTGTATAGAGATGAATCTCGTAACGTATACATATGATGAGATCAAGTCAAATGTCAAATGGGGCATAAATATCCAGATCCAGATCAGATAAATTGATTGAATGAGTGAGTGATGTACACAACACAACGCAACGCAGCACAACACAAACCTCATTAAATTATTATCTCAACGACCTTGACATCCCACTATTCTCCCTGTACCCGTCCGTTCACGTAATGAACAGCTAAATAAATAAAATTGATTTTACAAACCAAACAAAAGTTGTATCAAAGCTACACAAAGTCCATATGTACACATTTATATACTTATTCTCCCGTTACTACATACGAGAATATCTGGAGAACGTTAGATCCATGTACAACAAATCCCCAGAGGATGTCCACACACGATTTATAGAATTTCCTTTCATATACGGATAAATATGTGCATATATATAGCTTGTGCTTGCATGCATGTGTTTATTTATACGGGGGAAAACCTATACATATCTACTTCTATACTTACCATCTACTTTTCTCCAATATATTATGTAAAATGATAGAATGTAATCCCGGACTTGTAAATGATTAACCAAGAAAAAAATGACGAGCAATACAAGTTAATTCACCCTATTCTAGCCATTAATCTCTAGTAAATTGATTGCCTAAATACTCCACATTGCTTGTGTATACATAATACATACATACGTATATGCACACAACACATGTATATATATATATTTGAGTGTGTGCATGTGCATCCATGTCTACAAACTATCTACACCGAAAATGAACTACTTAATGCCCAAAGCTCAAAGCCCAAGCCAAAACATAGGAAATCTCCAAGAGAAAAAAAACTAATCATCTTAATCGAACACACACACACACACACAACCAACATGGAAAAAACACACACATTGATGTCATTTACTTATACATGCAGGGATCCATGCATAAACGATATATACGTATATATATATAGGAAACTTGAAGAGAGTAAGAACATCATTGGTTCGTTCCCCCGTTACATCCTTCATCATCCAATGATTATTAATTAGGCTGGGGAATTAAACTCGCATTTCGTCTACAAGGCAATTCCCATTTCAATTTACACTTATTCGCCCATGTACATCATACATCCCCATTTATTCACGGTTCTCCAAGGAGGAAAATCAGTCCCTAGACAGTGCTTGGGTTTTTTATGGAACAGTTTAGCACAAATATACAGATATATGAATGTACAATGTACATACAACTACTGTGGATGATTCAAATGTATACCAACTTTACCACATTTATTCCCTCTTTCTACAAGTTTACAGTGTCTTTTTCCGGGCTCGCGACTCTTCTCTTTTCCTTATCTCTCTCTCTCTCTCTCTCTCTCTCTCTGTCTCCTTAACCAGCCGACACCAAAACATGTTCATGTTCCCCGTACCACCAACGATAGAACAGTGAGCATTGCCAAATTGCCAAACAGTGGGGCGCATATAGATCTACATGCATACATTTCTATCATTTGTCCTTGCATGGTGCATATATGCATAAACACAATACGTACACTCATTCCAGTCAAACATTCAACGAAAACAGAAAGAGAGACAGAGAAGAGAAATTTACTAGTTTAATCGATTTTTAAAACCCGGGCTCCGTGTTTTTTTGTGTGTACATATTTCGTTTTCATTTCGATTTCCGGTTTTCATCATCCCACTCGTTTGAATAATTTAAATTAGAATCAACACACTTTTTCTCAATAATTTAAAAGTCATTGGATGTCTGTTCCAAACTCTCCTCGTAAAGGAAACATATCGTAAATAAAATGTATATAGAATTGAAATTGGGATTACGATTTATGATTGACGATGACGACGACGACGACGACCTGAGAGTTTTAAGTCTTTTCCACAGTTTTGCTTTGTTTTTTTTTTAATGTGAATGTGTGGATTTTATTTACACAAGCCTTTACACGCTTCATAAACAATACAACATATAGATAATAGATATGATGGAAAATGTATCTGTAGGTACAGATTCTGTACATGTAGAACAAGGGCGAGAATGACAATCTGTAATTTAAAACTAACCAAACCATACGCTATTTTAGAGTTTTCTCATTCTTGTGTTTTAACTCTGAGGATGAAAGTGTATGTGTGGAGAGTATAGAGAGATAAAACAGTAAATTCTTGTTGTTTGTGTAGCAAAAGGTTTTCCCTGCTTTTGTCTTTTCTATTTTCTCTTTGACGAGTCGTTTGAAAATAGGGAGAGAGAAAATGTGTTTATTTTTTTGTGCCTTATTTTGACAAGGAAACTTTGTGGATTTTGACTTTTGATTATTGATAGTGATTAGGCGGCCAAGTCATTGACTATAGGGAAACAAGAGCCAAAGACAAGGTAGAGTGTTCGGTTTTATCTGTAGAGTTTTAGTAGCTATAGACAGCAGATTTGAATTCGGATTCCTATTTCCTTGCTGTATGTGCGGTTTGACTCATGTGTTTATGTTCTATTCTCTCTCATATATGACTTGATGTAAGATACATACTGCTGGAGTATATGTGCATGTTCCTCTCGTAGTTGTATTTGTATTTGTCACCATTTGTATTGTCAGTTGAACTCGTGTTGGGGTGATGACGACGAGGACGAGGACGAGGACGACGACGACAACGACGGACGACAAGGATGGTGATGGTGATGGGAAATTATGCTCGAGTGAAGATGAAGAGTTTGGGTCGGGGAGTTGACTCAGGGTAATTTACAATGTATTACACAGTCCTCACGCTTGTCCGTATGTACCTATACACATACATATATACATTGTATGTCATTCGACGGAAACGGAACGGATCTTCTCCATATGTATATGTATGTATGTGGCTGTCTGTCTGTATTGTATACACACATCCGGGGTTTGTAATGATACACATTTATACACACACAGCTCCTACACTTTATTGTTTGTCACCGTTCAGGTTTAATTATTCACAAAGTCCTTTCACGGCAAATACATTCGGGAAGACACATGATGATTAGGTATTGGGTGTGTTTTACGGAGCGTGTGTAAATCTTCTCATGTGATGGCATTGCACTTTTTTTTTTATTCTAAAATTTTCTGCACTTTAAGTATTTGTCATGTTGTAACTGTCGAAATTGATTAGTTAAATTAAACTTGATCTTCAAATACAGATACAATATGAGATCAATCATGAATCCTAATTAACCTTCCTCACATTTCATTTCCTTTTTATAGACGGTGCATTTATACCAATCAATTAAAAGGGCATAACGTAAAGTGTGAGATATATTTTGGGAGCAATGTCAAATTAATTATGCAAACAGAATCAAACTCTAAATTTCAAAAGGGAAAAAAACTATACCAATTTTCTGTATAGAGCCAACAAAAAACAGTTTAGCAACAATTTCGAGAAAAGTTTTCTCAATCAAAGCAAAAAAAAACTGACAATGAAAGTATTTGAGAGGAATATATGAGGAATACAATGAATAAAAGGCTTCCCTTTATTGACGTACTTCATACAGTTTCACGTTCATTTAAGTAGGCAAACCAAGGTAATTATATATTCCATGTACATATTTGTAGTCGACGTTAAATAGCGGATGATCGTCTATCCTCCATAGATATAATTTATATGGTAATTCACATGTTCTGTACATTGACGTATGTACATAGTTTTTGCTGAAATATTCATGTCATAATAATGGGAATATGTACATGAGTTCACGATATCTCGAGTTAATTCAGTTAATTGGCTAATCCAGTGGTCACGTATTTCCAGCCTAACAATTGAGGAGGAATACAATAATTACATGGCAGTTTTCAACTGGTTAAATGGCAAAATTAAATAAATTATCCAAGGATTCATGTGTATACTCCAAGTATTTTGTATGTGTGTGTGTGTTTGTATTTTTTTTTCCGTTTGACGACTTTAATAGCCTTTTTCTATACATACTGATAAGGATAATTTTTGACTATTTCTAATTGTAACAATATGGGATTTTGAAATGAGGATCTGGTAGACATTTACAATCGAATTCATTAATTAATCTTACTGGATATTTACATTTAAACACGGCAAAAACGTGTAGTAATTATGAATATTTGCTTTCACACATTTCACACACCAGAAATCTAAGTCTGGGATAAAAATTCAAAATCAGCATTCAAATTTCAAATCATGATTCGAATTCTGCGTTACTTACAAAAGTTATCAGTGGAATTATTGGAATTATAAAATGTTCATTTGCTAATCTCAAAATTAGCCGATAACATTCGCATTCATTTTAATTCCCTTTTAATACAAGTGCATTTTCTAGTCCACGCATTCAAACAAACGGTTAGAATAAATGTCCGCAGGTATGAATTGAAATTCCTTAACGTATTTAAATATATAAGAGACTAATCCTGTTCCGATTAGAGTAAATTCCACTGTCGAGCAGACATTACACATATGCCGGTGTTTAAATGTTTCAAGCTGAAACAATTTCGAATTTTCATTGCACTAAAATCCTAGACTAATGTTTAATAGACATTGTCTATTACAAAGTTAGATGTTCCCATATATTCTCAATGTAAACAGTCAGTCAAAAATATTCAGCAATGTTATCATTTTGCATTACTCACTATAGAAATTGCAAATTTGAATATATCGTATACAAAAACTCTGATTTAAATCTAACGATAAAATAATCTCAAATCCTTTGAATAATTAAGAATGTGAAAATTCCTCGTCAATCCGACAAATTTCCCATTACCATGTGCCCATTAAATAATCAAATTAAATAATCAAAACTTGAAATTTTCTTTCATCACTAAATGCAGACAATTTTAAACAGCACAAAAATGGAGATTGATGAGGAAATGGGACTCCACAGGATTCAATTTACAAATAACTATCTGTATTGATTGCTGTGTGATTGATTAGATGAGATGAGATTAGATTAAACAAAACTTACCCTCGATGTCCCTTCTGCTAATTTCTCCATGACATTGTCCATTATTAAAACCGGCAGCACTGACGGCAGCGGCCGCAGCAAAATAACTATTAATTCTAGGAATATCATGTTCACCATGACCCGGAAATATACGATTGTAATTGTAACTGTAGCGGTCACTATTATTATTATTATTATTTAGTCCTAGGAGTTCTTGAATGGCGAAGGGTGACCGTTGGAAAGTCTGTTGGGAATGCATATTGATTGCTGATGGGGCTGTCACGTGGATCGTTTGCTGATGAAGCATCATACTAATGCACTAATCGTTGTATCGAGTAATCAAAAGTTATATATAAGTATAATAACCCTTTTTGTCTTTTTGGTACGTTTATTTATTATTATTATTTATATTCGACTTGCTTGTACATATGTATATTCTCGGATTTCTTGCGAGAATCAGAGAAAACCAGAGAAAATTTAGCTTCGATTTCCAATTTAAATGGTAAACTTTCACTTTGTAACTCTCTCTCCTCTCTGTTTATTTTTTGTACATTCGAGTAAATAAATATATAGGAACATGAACTGAACTTTTTTTATACATATATATATTTGTATATTTCGTAAAATCTTTCTTGCTTATTGAGAGATGATGATGAGAACTAAATTGACGATGAGATGATGAAACAAAAAGACAGAGATTTCTCACATGTTGTGGATTTTAAATTTATCTATATATTTGTTGTAGGTATTTATATTTTACAGATTATGTTACGTTACAGCGTGTGTGAGTGTAAGTATTTTGTGTTTTAGTAAAGTTTATTTGTAGAATTATATAATATATATATATTACTTATTTTATTAGGAAAAAAATGTACAAAGTCAAAATTGCGAACGTCACTTGTGTATGTGTGTGTGTGAGTTTGTGAATTGTAAATTGTCAAATTTTGTGGATTTGCTTTGGTATAGTTCTAGTTGTAGTTGTAGAAGTAGTAGTAGTAGTTTTTTCCTCTAGAAAATAACATGAAAAATTAGCCGTTAAAAAAGTAAAACTCGTGATTCGTTGTACGTTGAGAACATTTAATAGAAACTGACAAGTAATCTTGAATAGCTCCTGGTCCTTGATGGTTAATTTTCTCGTGTCTCTGTTGACGAGGAGGTTTTATTACATCCACAATCCATACAAGATCCCGAGCCACCATCACACGGGGACAGACATCCCCCCGTGGATATGGCCATGTGCATGAGCAATAGACTCGTCGGTGGAGCTTCTTCACTTTTTTCATCCAATCAGCTCCGGGTCGGCCCTATTTCCCTTTTTTAACGAGGGGGAAACGTACTAAGTGGCTCTAATTCTATATTGAATTTTCCTCATTTTTTCTCTCTCTCTCTCCTCCATCTCTCTTTCTTTCTCTCCCTTTCTCTTCATCTCTCTCTCTCTCTTCACATACACATGAATTGCCTGTTATTTAGTTTTATACTGTAATTTTAATGTGTGTACTTGACAGATTCAGTATGATTTCCATTCTTCTATTTATCATCTGATTTTGATTCTTCTTTTCACTGCTTTTCACAAATTTTGTTACAATGTGTTGAATTTCATGTGTCAATGTGTGTTTCTTTCTTTGTCATCTCTCTCTCTCTCTGTCTCTCTTGCTGTGTGAGCCTTAATATGCACACACACATGCAGACACAGAAGCCTCACAACCTAAACTTGAAGCTTCTCGATATTCAATTCTGTGTAGTAGTACTTTATACTTTTGCGTATTTTTAGACTCATTCATTGTCCCACATTTCTATCAATTGGAAGAAAAATTCTCAAGACGCTTTAGAAAATTCCATATGTGTGTGAATTCATTTTTAAAGTCCTGCTACTCCATTTCAATTTAAACTCTCAAGTACAAGTACGTTTCTAGGCTGAAAAGTCCCCAAATTTGTTCAACAGTTAGTTTATGACAATTCTTCCACATGACACGTTTCAATTTCCAAGGCAAGTTTATGTAGAACTTTTATTCCCACTCGTAAATAAAGAAATCAATATTCATCCATATTTTTTTTAAATACTGTGCTTTAAATTGTGGAGATTGATTCTGATTGTTGTCACCAACAGTCAGTAACTGTAGCAAGTCTTTTTTTTTTTAGAAAAACTGAAAAATTGATAAGTCAGCTCAAGAAAGGCATTTGAACAATAGTTTAATGCAGACTGTTGATGGAAATCTGGACTCATGAAGCATGGACTCAAATCAAACACAGTCACACGAAATTAAAAAGAATCTGTCCGGATGTTTGTTTGATTGTGAAATGGAAAGATTGTTTATTTTGACCAACAAGCTCTCCTAGACATTAGATATTTGCTTAGAACCTCTAAAGTCTAAAGTTTCAAAGATTTTGTAATCTGTAAACTTGGATATCAAGTACAGAAATAACGAGAGAGAGAGAGAGAAGTACATAAGAAACCATATTTGAGTTCAAGTGGGCAAAGAAAGATCCACAAAAAAGTTGAACTTGAAGACCTGAAGACCTGAAGCAATTCAATTCACTAAAGAGATGCGATTACTTTACATTCAATGGATTTTTTTTTCTATTCACGATATACATACTTTTATTTCCTTCTTGTGCCCACAACTTTACACATACTTATGTACTTTTCTCAATGGATTTAGTTTGATTGATTTTATATGACAAGGGGAATCCTTCAATTGTAGTTTTTTTTTTCATCTGTACATCGGACTTCGGACTATTTGTAGTTCATATAGTTTAAATCCGATTTTAGTCATCTTTACTGTAGCTGAACCAGGCCACAAATTGACAAATGAATATTTTTTTAAAATATAAATTCAGAGACTTTCTCGTTCTACTGTGACAATACGAAATTTGATGAGGATTTCTTACTGAAATCCTTAAAAGTGGAAACTTCCACTATTTTCTTCACAATTGACACTACAACTTGAAAACGGACACAGTCGGGAATTGGACAAAATTAGGATAGGACAATATTTGGGTAGCCGTAGGCATGCATGTTTCGTCCTTGTGGGACTCGTCAGTACGGTGAAAAGGAAGAGGACAAAGGACAAGATGTTAATTGTTCAAGTTTCAGTGGACTACTGAGGAAATTCAGAGGAATCAGAAAATACAAATGAATATCGAGCTTTAAAAAAATCAAAATTTAGAATAGGACGTATTAAAAATAGAATAATCTGAATCAAATTTAAATACGAATACAGACAGTCCTATATATACATATATGACTGTGGGAAATGCAATTTAAATCAGATATAATTCATTGTTTACTTGTATACGTATATTCTGTTTTTGTGAATACAGTTTCTCTAATCCAAATAACTTTTGACTTTTCTCTGCACACTGTCGACTCACAATCAGTCAACTTCTCCTTCTGTGTGACTACACAGAGAAAAGGATTCAATTTTCGATCTTTCATCATCATCATCATCTATATATGTCATATTTCATATTGCATTTTGACCATGAACGGGTTCATGGTTTTATTCTTTACTCAAGCCCATCTTCCGCTTCTTCATCGTCTTCTTCTTCTTCTTCGTTTCCTTCATTTCATTACATTGGAGTGTATAGTTTTCTCTATACAGAAGTCACTTGAATTGAATGTCATGAAGCAAAACACTAACGAACGATGATGATAAAATTGGCTGTGGTGAATCTTTTGTGAAGGAATGAAATGGCAGTAAATTCATTCTCTTCCTCACTTGTTCAAAAACTTGTAAACGCTTTTGTGTTCTCAACTCTCCGTCTGTGTACAACTCATTTATTGGATGGAAACTCGAGTTATTTCATTAACTTTTTCTTTTTATATATATATTATTCACATTCATATTTAGATGATGATGATTGAAACTCCGTGTGTGTGTACATATACAGCCAAATTATTTGGAATTATACAGACGAAAGGAGAGAGGAGAGAGAGAGAGAGGAGAGAGAGAGAGAGAGAGAGAGAGGAG